>VZTM01008414.1:54486-76326 GCA_013400555.1 Jacana jacana
CCAGGGGAATTAGCCATACTTATCACTTTGTCAAATGTCTGTTGCCAGCAGATAGTGCTGGGTTTCTCATCCGTCACTGCTTGTTTCCCACAACATTTCTGAAAATGATGACGAACAAGAGGGTTTGAATGGAACTCTGCATCTTAAATGGTTAATTAAGGATGATCTGAATATACGTGCTCTGTTACCAAATTACCTTCAAAATATGTTTTACATACCCTATGTAATGCTTCTCAAGGAATAGAGACTTTCTCGATAGTCTTAATTGCAATTTGTAAGACCTCTTGGCTGCATGAGGGAAAGATAATGAAAGATGGACCATTTCCTACAGACTATTTTTCACTGCCTCCTGTCCTTTGCCAGCAGAGCTACTCCCTCAATGACCCCCACCTTCCTGTCCCCCACAGGGAGGATCTCTGCCAGCACCATGGGCTCAGCAAGGGGCTGCATCTCAGAGCCACCAGCAGGAACCAGGGACCAGCCCTATGGCTTGGGGACACCGGAGGGACACAGGATCCAACCCTGCCTACCTGGGGCAAGGACCTCAACTCATGTGTCCTGGCCCAATGACCAGGTGCTAGAGGATCCAGATGCTGGCAGGATTTGGCCTTTCCAAATGGGAAAGTGGCCACCACTGGGTTTTTAAACCTGGCACAGGAGGGCAGCCATGGTGTTGTAATTGCAGTGTGCAGCAGGACCCCATGTCCCTTCTTCCAGACTGGGATTCGAAGCTGCCCTGGTCCTGGGAAGCACTCACCAGGTCATGATACTCAGAGACCTTTNAAGAAAACACTATTTGTGAAATAAAAAACTTAATTACTTCCAAACCATTTAATTAATTAATTAATTAATTAAGCCTCATGTTGGCCCTGCAAGGTAGGAAGTGATTATTCTTCCCGTTTTACACCAAGGGAAAACCACACCGTTAAGTGACTTGCCAGAGGCAAAGGCATCGAAAGCGAAAGCGAAACCAGCATCCCAGGACCAGCATCCCCAGGCCTGGCTGCAGACCAACCCGACCTGTTTGGGTACCATTTAACCCCATCACCCCAAGAACTCAATATGCCAAGGATCCTAAATACCTTCTCTGATCCCAAGAAAGCCCCCAGAATAATTCTGCCAAATCTCAGGCCGTGTCATGGTCCAGCTGGGCTCTGGTGAACCTGGTCCTGCTACACTTAGCACCAAAGGGTACTGCTAAACCCCTGAGGGATCCAACTGATCTTCCCCAGAGAGGAGCAGTCGCAGGCAGCAGTGGAGTTTCAAGGGGGCACAACCAGGTTACTCAAAGTCCTATCCAGCCTGGCCTTGAACACTTGGAATGATAGGGTATCCACAGCTTTTCTAGGCAACATGAGCCAGTGTCTCACCTGTCTTATCACTACATGCCCTTGTAAAAACTCCCTCTCCATCTCTCCTGAAGCCCCTTCAGATGCTGGAAAGTTGCTCTAAGGTCTCCTCACAGCCTTCTCTTCTCCGGGCTGAACTCCCCCGCAACTCTCTCAGCTTGTCTTCATAGAAGAGCTGCTCCATCTCTCACAGCATCTTCATGGCCTCCTCTGGCCCTGCTTAACAGGTCCACGTCCTTCTGCTGTTGGTGGCCCCAGAACTGGAGGCAGCACTGCAGGGGGTCTCCCCAGAGCAGAGAGGGGCAGAATCCACTCCCTGCCCTTTGCCCCTGCTGGTCACGCTGCTGGGGATGCAGCCCAGAATGCAGGCAGCTTTCCGGCCTGCCAGCACATGCTGCTGGCTCATGTTGAGCTTTTCATCCACCAACACCCCCAAGTCCTTCTTGAAACCAGAGGGTGGCAATGGAGGAGAGTTCTGTCTCTCCTCCATGCTTTTCCAGATCAGCAAACTCCAGACCAAGCTTTCACACAGCTATTTCTTAAGGAAAGAAGTCTAAAATTAAAAAGTGAGAATTATCCATTCCCCCAAGGCTCCAGGAAATGAGGAGTTAAAAACAGAACAGCAAATATCAGGAATAAATCTCAGCAGTCACACTTTGCACACACAAGTAGAGTCTGAGCAAGAAAAAATCATACTTTTGGGCCAAAAGTTTACTCAGTTGTGACTAACGACCATATTCATGCCTCTTGTTCACCAATACCCACCAAAGGAGCCCCAGGATGTCCTACAGATGTGCTCCAGGCCAGTGGCAAGAGCAAGTGCTTCAATTTAGCTCTGTGGGCTAGCAGACAAGACATGGCACAAGGTGGGATGGCGATGCAGGGTGGCTCAGGGGTGGCCACAGCATCGTCTTGACCCTGAACCTTTGGGAGAGAAACCTGAGCCAGCACCTCTGCCAGAGTCAGCCATGACACATGCCAGGCCTCTTCGAGCACAGGGGTACAGGCAGCCATGGAGGGAGCAGACTCAGGGACAGAGCTGGATCTGTCCCTTTAGAGACCCTTCCAAAGAGCAGCATCGCTGCTAGTTTGACCATCTAAGCCTTTCCACCTCCACTGTGTTAACTCTCCTAGGTCAAGAGGCCAGGAAAACAGGCCATAAAGGCTATGTCTATACTGCTAAAATCAGACCGCCTGGACCGTTCTCTGGCACAAATACCCTCATGTGTGCTGGTACCCAAAGTGGCCAGCCCCAAGATGACAGGCAGGGATGGTGCCTGATCCAGGCCATCCCCCAGAACATCCCTTAGAGGTGGCTGGGAGAGGGCCAGCAGTCCCTAGCCGAAATCACCTTCACTTTGGGCTAATAATTTGGCTTACAGTCAAATTCCAGTGCCCATCAGTGACCCCTGGCACTCTTTAATTTTCTAGCCACAAGGTCCCAAAGGTCATAAAACCCAAGCTTTGTCTGCCTGGAATGAGATAGAGAGACCAGGATCCCTCACCCCTCAAGCCCAGACTGTGGTCACTCCCGGGAACCCCTTATAATTCTGATTTGATTGTTGAGAGAGCTTTCCAGAGGCAGCGCTGACACTGATTTGGATCTAAACCTCTCTCTATCTCTCTCTCCCCCACTTCATCTCAGGGTACTGCAGAAGTGGCGTCCGTGAGACCAACATTTATAGAATTCCTCCGAGGGGTGAAATGTACCTACTGTAAAATACACTCAGTTAATTCTGGTGCATCATTTGCTGGGGAGCCACGTGGGGATCAGCGTGGGACATACAGATTTAGATCATTTCTCTCCAGTCAGGTGGTGCCTTGCTCCCAATTCCTGGCAAGTTGATTCTTACCTGGGATAATTATGTCTCTCCTCAATCTGGCCCAGCTTAACCCTTCGTGTCCCGTGCACACCTGCGGTGATGGAGATGGCGATTCGGGGGGTATTTGTGCACGTTATGGGCCTCCACTACGGATTTCCTCAATGACCTTGGGCAATTCAATTAATCAATTCAGCTTGCTTGCTCCTTAACTGTCTCTGATGGGTAAAAGCTGCCCGGTGTCTAAATTACACACTCCTGGGGAATGATCTATCTGTTTAAGGCAGACGTGCCACTTTATATCTGGCTTCTGATCAGACTCACCCCCTTGTCACTGCTGAAGCTCCAGCCCCTCCAGAACTAGGTCTTCTGAAATGTGCTGCAAGATGATGTTGATGCATCTCCACCTCATCCTGTGCAAGAATTAGAAATAAATAAAAGAGGGGCGGGATTTGACCTCCTCTTGGAGCTCCTCTTTGAGGAGGGACCAAGGGAGTACTTGCCAAGCTGTTCCCATTCCCAGTGAGCCGCAGTGCCATGTGCCAGAGAAGGTGACATGAGTTGTCCTCTGTGTGGGCATGAGCTGAAGCTAAACTGGGATTTTCACATGCAGAAATACAGGTTTTACATCCTGGGCCCCATCCCTCATCGAAACATCCTCACTTAATTCCACTGACTTTGGCAGGTTCTGCCCAGAAGCCAGGGAGAGCATCTTCAGGTTTCCCAGCCTCTTACACAACCCCTGTACTCCTATTTCTGTAGCTAAGACAAAAGAAATAACGTCTTGGATTCCAATAACCAATAAATTATTCTTGAAATGCCATAATTGCTCAGCTGCAGCTGCAAGAGCAACTAAGTGCAGAGCTTTAATAAAATATTATCGTTCAAATCAATTTGCTGCGAGTCTGCCTTGTTTTCTGCGTGGGGTGCTAAGCAGCAAATAGTAAGTACTGATCACTGCTCAGAGAGCCAAATAGCAAGGTGAACCTGGAACCTGATTTTTGCCATCCATTCTTTTTTTCTCCTGCCCTCTCTGAGCAACGCCAGGGGCCGGATTCTGCTCCACGTCTGCACAGTTGCACCCCTTTCCGTTTCAACAGCAGACATTGCAAGTTATAGGTCGACAAAGTAGCTTAGACACTTAAGCAGATGATCATCTAGAGAGATTTGCACTTTTAGGAGGCTGGAGGGAAAGAGAAGGGAAGTGCCAGACTCCCCATCGGGGGAAAACTAAATACAAATAAACCCGAAGCATCGGTGCAATTGGTACCTCTGGTAACAAGTTCAGAAAGTGCCACATCTGGCCTATTCTGGGTCAAAAACTGTTGAAGTCAATGAATTTCTCTCTGGGTTTGCAATAGTATTATCTGCAGTCAGAATCCAACCCTATAAATTTACTATTACTTCTAATCCTGGTGTCTCTGATCTCGCAGAGATATTTGCTAACTGCTGAGCAGCTTCCTTTATTGACACTGAAATAACATACTTGTGCCCTACTACTGTTAAACTCAGCTGGTTTTAAAAACCCATCATACTGTTTGTCATGACTGACCTTAACAAACTGGCCTGCTGTCCTTGGATCTATGGGCGAGAAAGTTGTCAAACGCCCCCTTTTTTGCAGCCTTCCAACAACGCAAAAAAGAAAAGGGAAAGAAAAAAAAAAAAAAAGGAGAAAAAATCAATTTCAATCAACATGGAGTGTAATATTATCAAATGTCAGATGCTGAGGCCGTGTGCTTTGAAAATTATCCTTGACAGCTTCTTGTCGACTTAATTAAGTGCTCAAAAAAAAAAAAAGAAAAAGAAAAAAAAAGCAAAATATCTCAATTGTCGGCTCCCTCTCTTTGTGCTTCAGAGGTTCTATTGACAGCTCTGAAAAAAAGATTGCCTTTGGGGGTTTTATTGATAGATCCTTGCCTGATATTGGAATGATTCCTGGGCAGATAAATCACATTTAGATTTGTTAGTAATTGAGGAGAATTGATTGAATCGTTAGGATGGTCCCAAAGGGAGGTACCTACTCCTCTTCCGTTCTGCAGAGGTTGTCATCAGATAAAGGACCTCTTTGGGCAGAATGGATAAAGGTCTAATTGTTTACATGATCAGGTAATGCTTCCTTTTAGCCTGCCCTCCCCAGTCTTTCCCAACTTTCATGTGGCAAATGTCAAGACGACAAAGAGGAAGGCCGTAAATAAAGAAAAATATGGGTGACGGTGATTAACCCTCTTCATGACCTGAAAAAGCACTAATTGTTTTTCAAATCATTAGTGGAATTGGTGTGTTAAAAGTGATGGGCTTTTGTTTAAAAGAGGGAAAAAAAAAAAAAAAAGCAACGCACTACATTTATTTAACCAGCTATGAACTTTATTTATGCAGCAGGATAAGCATGACTAATGCTGAGCAGCTCTTTTTGGCTGATGGGAACCATGTTTGGGGCTAGGTGCAAGCTCATTAGGTCCTTGTTCCTCACTGGTGAGCTTCCCCAGAGCCTCGTGTCCCACCAGCCTGAGGAAACTGGTGGTACCTGCATGGTCACAGAAGGGAGCAGCATTGCTTGAAGCCCAGAGCAATGTAGGTGGATGCTAGAGCAATGCAGAGGGATGCTGGGACAACATGTGGAGATGCTGGAGCTATGTGGGAGGATGATGGAGTAACATGGGAAGGTGCTGAAGCAATGTCAGTGGGACAGAAGCTGCAGAGCCTCATCCTGCCCCAGCCCAAGTTTGCTGCAATCAGCTGGATGATCTGCCCAAGGCTCTCCTATCTGCACATCCTTTTCCTTGCCCACCAGATGGTGTGGAAAGGGTGACTTTTTCCAAAGAGGTTTTTTACATTGACTAGAAAATGCCCTGATTAAGAGGCAGTGGTAGTTTCATTATCCCTACCCATCCATTTTGAAAGATCTTATTTCTTGAAGATGGGGAAGATACACTGCAGTCAGCTCAACACTTCAAGGGCCAACAGTTTATTTCTGTTCACACCAACTAAAGACTCTCCATGGACCTTCTCTCTGCCCTAACTTCCAATAGCTGCTCAGACAGGTCCATGTTTCCCGCACCCTCTGTACAGTGTAGGGTCCTCAGGGGGACCAACAAAGTGTACCGTGTCGTGATCTTCCTACAGGGACCTGTTTGGGGAAAATGAGAAATATCTGAGAATCAGGTCTTGAAATCTAAATTAATTTCTGCTGGTTTGTACAAAGGGCTAAAATGACTTAACATTTCTCATCCTTTTTTCTTCTCCCTCTTCACACACTGAAGAAAGTAGAAAATTGAAATTCAAAAAACTAAATTAAGGAAAAATAAGCTAAAATGCTTAACTTTCCTGTCTCCCTGCTTCATTAAAAATGAAAGACGTTGACAGAAAGGAATGGACAATTCCTTAGCTCAAAGAAAAAAACGCATTGGAATCACTGTATAGATATCTATATTTTTATATATATATCCTGAGAAGTGATGACCAGCTGTGAATTCACCACCTGCAGGCCTGATCCCGCTAATGGTTCAGCCTTGCTCACTGGCAGCAAATAGCCATTGCTCAACCCAGTCACCAGGGACTTTTGCAGAGGCTGCAGAAATCCAGTTCTTCTTCTCTGGGTCAAACCTATCACCTCCATCTACATCTCTGTAACCCCATCCTCCCTCTGGGAATGGGCTATTGAAGTGCAAATAGGTCTAAACTAGCCATGAATAAATTTAGGCTGGAAATCAGAAGAAGGTTTCTAATTATCAGAGCTGTGAATATCTGAAATAGGCTCCTTTTAGAAGCAGAGGAGGGAAAGAGCCTGCTAACCAGATAAGTAATGGTGGTGGTGGGTTTGAACATTTTGGCAGAAGTAAATTCTTCCTCTTTGCCAGTAGTGGAAATGGAATGTCTTCTTCTACACATCCATGTGTCTTCAGACAGATTCTTTAGCAATAACTGAGACCCTGGCATCGCTCAAAGTTATTTTTTCAGGCTAAAAACATTTGTTACTGCAGGATTTGTAGCTTCTATGTTTTAGTCTTTATTAACTTGAATGGTTTCAGAATCCCGTGGAAAGAGAGAGTGCCAGGGTAAGGAGAAAGCTTGTCTCTGATCTCATTTTCTGACTCTTCTGTTCACGTTTGCCCTCTTTTTCCCTTCCCATTGATGGATATTCCTATCGATGGCTCCTACATAAAGGAACAGCTTCACATTTTGATGGAAGATGCTTTGGTGAAACTCATGGCAATGCTCATCCCTCCAGATGCCAGGGTAATTTCAACATTCCCATTCTCAGGTGAATACCCTGGAGGTATTTAAAAGATGGGTTGACATAGTGCTCAGAGACATGGTTTAGTAGTGGGTTTTTGTCACAGTTAGGTTGATGGTTGGAACCGATGATCTTAAAGGTCCCATCTTAAAGGTCCCTTCCAACCTAGACAATTCTATGATTCTATGATTCTTATTACAGGCACAAGTCTGCACAAGTCAACTGCTCTTACAGCCAAAGTAAATACCTCAACTAAAGGGGGAAAAAAAAAAAGCCCAAAAACCAATTACTCTTGACAGATGTGAGAGACATTGATTTGATCCTTTGACCATGGCTTTAGATCACGTTGTCTTTGCCTTGTGCGAAGACCTAAAGAGTTTAAATAGCCCACAGACCCTGTACTAGTGAGGCACCATCGTGCTAAGAGAAAAGCACACATGTGCATACGTACACAGTTAGGCACGCGAATGTAAATTAGTGCTCACCACATGAACACACACATGAACAAGGACCTGCTATCTTGTGGGAGACTCTGGCTGAGCCCAAGGAAGCAGGTTTGGGCCTGAGATCTGCGACTGCTTGCATTTTCCCACGACCAGAATTGATGCGAGCATTATTCATAGATACACATGAATCCGGATCAAAAATCAAAATTTTACAAGTGGCACATTTCTTTGAACCACGGCAAAGGGAATACTTCTCTTAAGCAGGTTCCTTTCCTCCCTCTGAGCCCTCCCCCCGCTAGAAGCTGTTGAATTGCCTTTTCTTCTTCCCTTTGCTCATTCCTATCGCAAGAGTGGAATTGATTTTTGATACTATCCATTTTGTTTGTCACAGATCGTCTTCCACTTCCCTCTGTGCCTTGCTGAAATATCACCCACAAATGATTATTCCTATCACCGCGGTTGCCGCTTAGCCCGGGGCAGGGAATTCTCCCACAGCAAAAAGTGGCCGCGTAATTGAAGGCAGAAGCACCAGTACCTGTAGCCTGGAAATGCTAATAAACTACCAGAGGTCCCAGGAAAGTTAAATATTGGGAGGGATGTCAGAGCCGCGGTGTGATTAGTGGAACCGAACGACAAAGAGCACCCGCCTAAGGCGCCAGCACAGGGAGGATCAGTCTCCCCCTGTCATCCAAACATGCCATCCCGCCTCCCGGGATGGGGCTTCCACCACCACGGCCGTGCTTACAGGGAGGCAATCAGAGCAGGAGGAGCATGCTCGTAGCGACACAGAGCTTGATTTTCTGGCGGTGGATTTTGGGGCTTAAGACTGCTACGGTGATGCTAGAAAGGATCTGGAGGTGTCCACTGCATGGAAGGACTTACCCTATATTTGGTGTCGGGGTTTCAGTGATAGGGTTACACACGCCTCTCGTTTCCATACCTGCTGCTTAACAAATACATCTATTTTTTGGTTATTCAGGTTTCACATCACTCTGAAGATTCCCAGTGTTCTTCAGAGACAGGCAAATATAAACACGTACTGTATATGCAGACAGATAGATGATGTATGAAAGCAAATTCTCATGTGTTTATGCCAATTTCCTCCTAAGGAGTAGCTAATTTGTTGCCTCCTCAGGTACACTTCTGCCCACACAAACAATTCCTTATATACACATGTGAGTACATGCATGTATTTATGTATGTGTAGAGACGCAGGAATATAACGGCTATTGTGCCCCTGAGGATAGTTTGGGGGCATTATATACGCCTGCTGCACTATAGTGTGCTAAGATGATCCTCTTACAGGTTGTTTGACCCCTGTGCAGTGCGGTAGCTTTGCTGGAGTGGAGGGTCAAAACCACTTTAATACACAAATATTCTCAGTCCTGCCAAATCCTTTTCGTATTCATTCACCATTCATACGCTATTTTAGCCCTGGCTTGTTTCTTGCTTTGCATGTGCACTTGTGCTCAGAGGTCCCTACACACACACACACAGAGACACACATGTGGTTATATGTACACACAGCACCTCTATGGGTATGGACGCCGGCGCTGATGTACGACATAACCCTCTATCCGTCATGGAAAATAAGGAAGATATCCTTCTGAGTGTTGTTTTCACAGAATCACAGAATATCAGGGATTGGAAGGGACCCCGAAAGATCATCTAGTCCAATCCCCCTGCTGGAGCAGGAACACCTAGAGCAGGTCACTCAGAAACACCTCCAGGCGGGGTTTGAATGTCTCCAGAGAAGGAGACTCCACAACCTCCCTGGGCAGCCCCTGCCAGGGTTCCCTCACCCTCACCATGAAGAAGTTTTTCCTCATATTTCAGTGGAACCTCCTCTGTTCCAGCTTGCACCCAGTGCCCCTTGTCCTATCATTGGGTGTCACTGAGAAGAGCCTGGCTCCATCCTCCTGACACTCACCCTTTACATATTCATAAACATTAATAAGGTCGCCCCTCAGTCTCATCTTCTCCAAGCTAAAGAGACCCAGCTCCCTCAGCCTTTCCTCCTATGGGAGATGCTCCACTCCCTTCATCATCTTGGTAGCCCTGCTCTGGACTCTCTCCAGCAGTTCCTTGTCCTTCTGGAACTGAGGGCCCCAGGACTGGACACAATATTCCAGATGGGGTCTCATCAGGGCAGAGCAGAGGGGGAGGAGGACCTCTCTCCACCTACTGACCACCCCCCCTTCTAATACACCCCAGGATGCCATTGGCCTTCTTGGCCATGAGGGCACAGTGCTGGCTCATGGGCATCCTGCTGCCCACCAGGACCCCCAGGTCCCTTTCCCCTATGGTGCTTTCCACCAGGTCATTTCCCAACATCTACTGGTACCTGGGGTTGTCCTTGCCCAAATGCCAGACTCTACACTTGTCCTTGTTCTATTTCATTAAATTTCTCCCCACCCAACTCTCCAGCCTGTCCAGGTCAATGCAAATCCACTGCAGAATAAGACATGGCTGATGACAGCACAAAGATCCAGCCCTGGGAACAGTCCCACAAGACCTGGGCTGTGCCACTGCCCCATCATGCCCTGTATCTGGGCATGTTCCACATCAACCACTGCTCACCAGGGACTGGATTTCCCATCCCTGATGGTAGACAGGGATGGACGGGCTGGACCAACCACATTTGTAAAGCGATTGGATTAGGTTGGGGTGTGAAAGCCCTGGCTCTGGATTTGGCAGTGGCTGTTGCAGAGATGCACAAAGGTAATGCAGGTGAGAGAAATCTGCACGCAAACACCATGGTGAGGGTGAGGAAGGAAGGGTACCTTAATTGTGATTTGTATACTTGCCTCCCTAGCAATTAACTCTACTTTTCCCCCACCCCAGGGAAAGACTAAGGTCCCTTTATGCCATTTTACCACCCTTTCTTTTCTGGCTTGCTTGATTCCCCTCTTCCCTTTAACGGAGTATCTCTAATCATTGCCTTGTGTCATTATCGTTATCTCTTATTATGATCTTTAGTTACGATGTCAAAGATGAGAAAAATGAGCTCAGTTTTCTGGCATCCTAACACATATTGATTTTAACAGCAGCTGCCACAAGACCTTCACATATGATGGATGGCTGTTAGACTGCTGCAAAAAATACCCACATGAATAAAAATATTTACCAAAGAGAACAATCAGTGATTGTACAACTGCATTTAGGACACATTATGATATTAACCAACAGCTCAGGCAAGCTGAGGGAGTGATCTTAGCACATACTAATATTCTTCAGGATAGAAGCCTGTACTGAAGATGTCATTTCAGGTATTTAATGTCAATAACTATCTCCTGGCTTCTTGAGGGCTTCCTTGAGCCTGCAAAATGAAATATCCCAGTCTAAACACAGGTCATCTCACCATTTGAACACAGAGCCAAGAGCTATGTCCTCCAGGAAGAAAAGTGGAAGAAAACTTTCGGGGGGAGCAACATTGCACATGAGTTCCTTGTGCCACCACATTTCTTTGGCCTACCTTGGAGGCACCAGCTGGGACCTGGCCACAGGAGATGGTCCACCCCATCTAATAAGGAGCTGGGGAGCAGAAGAGGTTGGCATTCCTAGCAGAACATTGAGGCTGTAAATGCAGGTGATCCTATTTTATGAACCATTTCTCAAAGGTTTTGACCCCACAAGTGTCTTGTGGGTTGACCCACTCCTGTGCAAAATCGTGCTTAAGTAACCCAAGGACTCACACAGTGACAACCCAAGCCTTCCCACATCGGGGAAGGTTCTTGGCCCCTTGAAAGGAGCCTGTGCCCCACAGGTTTGCTGGGCTGAGCATCAAAACTGCTTCTGGAGGATCTGCTTTGAGAGTGTGCCTTTGTGAGCTATTTGAAAAGCTCAGCATCTGGCAGGAGTGGGGGCTTCTGGAAGCCCACCCTGGGAGAAACATCTCCCAGTTGCATCTCATCAGCATTGCAGCTCCCAAATGGGTAAACTCAAAGGCCAGATTAGAAGGATGAGATCAGCAGGAGCCATTTAATTTAATTTTTTGCACCAAAGCCATTAGCAAAAAATCTCTGGGTTCATCCTTTGCATCCAAAAAAATCTGCAAATATCACAGAGTATTTTATTGCAGGTTTTCTTTCTTATTCTTTTCTATTCTAATCCGGAGGCAACCACAGCCAATCCTCGCTGAATCGTATCTTTCTGTTTTCCCAAGGGACCTCCTCTTTCTTGCAGGGGGAGGATTTGGAAATATTCCTGCCTTCTTTTCCTGTTTTCATCCATCTGCACCAGCTTGGCAACCGGCAAAAATACACATATAAAGATGTCTTAATCTTAAATATAATTAGATATAATACCTCACGCAGCGTTGTATGATTAGTAAAATATATGATCATTAGTTATTAGATTAATGTGTCTACTTGTGTAACTGAAAGCCATTTGCAGCCAGAAATGAAATAGCTCAATTTGCTGTAATTGACTTATCTCCCATAGAGATTAGTACACTTGCTGCTGGAGAAGAAGGTTTCTTCCAACGTTAAAAGCAGCTGCGTGGAGAAGCTGGATCCTGTTTTCTTTGGAAAGCCCCTGCCCCGCTGGAGGCAGAGGTATCTGAGGCGAGGTCTGAAGGATCAGCAGAGCCATAATTAGGACTGCTGAGCTTAGAGCTCCTGCATTCAGAAGCAGGCAGTGTGAGATGGTGTCATTTCCAGGACCTTGCTGGATCGGACTCAGGGCTGCCATTGGGTGACCTATCTGAACCAGGGTTGCTATCAGGTGACCCTAGGAGGTGTCACCACCTTTTCCTCCCCCTGCACAATGGTTCCATTCGTGCTGATGCGAACCAAGAGCAATTTCATAGACATCATCTGAGAGCTTGGGAAAAGTGAAACAGAGACGTTCGGGTCCTTACCCGCTCCGGAGGAGAGCTGGGAAGGGGTGGTAGCCCCAGGTGCGGTAGGAAACCACGGGGGTGCTGGGCAGGGTATCTGCAATGCGGGTCTCTGGTGCCGGCACAGGGAGCTCCTCCCAGGGGTGCCAGTAGCAGCTCGATGGGCGAACACGCACAGCATCGGCAATCGGGAGCACGTCTCTGCTGGCGACGAGGGATTGTGCCCTTAAATTATCTGCTGACACCTCTGACATTGCGAGGTGCTGTGAGAGGGCCCCACAAATCTCAACTTTTGCTGCTGCTGCTGCCTCTCCTTTTTATTTTTTTTTTCTTTTTTTCTTCTTCTTCTTTTCTTTTTTTTTTTTTTTTAAATAGGTTTTCTTATGGTTTTCTTAATTTATTTTTTTTTAGCCACAGCAACTAAGCGAACCGTTCAAATTGAAACACTGAAATGAACCAAGCTAAACAATAAACTAAAACATGCCTAGAGCAAGTTGAGCAATAAACAGGTTTTTAATTTTTTTTTTTTTCTTTTTTTTTTTTTTTTTTTTTTTTTTTTTTTCTCCTTCCCCTTCCATCTCGGTGGTGTCTGCCTCTGATAGATGATGTGACAAAGGAAGAATCCTCAATAAATTCTAAATTCTGAATACTAAATCAGCGAGCGAGAGCAGACATGTGAGATGCCATCCCCGCTCGCAGTGGCTTTACGGCTGCGACACCGCGATGCTGCTGCCCCTGCGGGGACGGGATGGGGGTGCAGCTGGACGGAGGGAGCACCACCCGCCTGTGATGGCTTTATCCAACTTGCCTGAGTCCACTACCCAGGTGTGACAGAGGCTTTTCCCACCGTAGCTCAGCTGGAGTCTCAAAGGGAAAATATTATTCATAGATTTTAAGGCCAGGAGGGGATATTTTGTTCCACTCTGACCTCCATTATGACACAGGCCAGAGAATTTCATAGAGTGATCCCTGCAGCAGGAACAAAGGGGAGCCACCAGCTACTACGTGATTTCACCTCCTGCAAGATGTAAAAAGGCTGTGATTTCTACTAAGGGTTGCCACAGAGAAGTAGGACCTGTGAGGCAGGTATGGAAGGAAATGAAAGCCCCGAGCTAAAATTATACTAAAAGCTTCTATGCAACTAAAACGTTGTATGATCTTTCTCGCCTTGACAGAGGGGTGAGTGCTTGTGAAATGTTTGTCCTTGCAAAAAAATGCATGGTTTGGGAGACAAAAGAAACAGTTTCTTTAAAAGTACTGTCACAGTGTTTGCCTCAGCGGGACCAAAATGTGAAATAACCCGACAGGGGATGTGATACAGCATAAAGCAAGGTGACAGTAGTCACACAGTGTGTGTTGAGCCCTAGGACGGGCTTAGGACCTCAATTTGTAGCCTGCTTTGAAGAGAAGTGTGGTGTGCTCTCCTTCTGCAGCCCCTTTTATCCTCCTGACCGTCCTGTCTGAGTTGCAATGTGGCAACTTTTCCTTCTCAGGTGTGGTGCAACCGCTTTGAAAGGAGCCATATGTTTCTGCACAAGACGTGCTCTAATATTTGATGCAGAGTTTCAGCATAGAATTGTTTCTTGCTATTTATTTTCCATGTGTTTCTGCAGAGAATCATTGAATGGTTAAAGTTGGAAGGGACCTTAAAGATCATCACGTTCCAAATCCCTTGCCAAGGGCAGGGATGCCTTCCACTAGCACAGGTCACTCAAAGTTCCATCCAGACTGGTCTTGAAGTTCCCCGTGAAACTTGTTCATTTTCACCTTCAACCAGAGAATCTCTTTGATTCAGCCAGTGTCTCACTCTGAATTATTTTCTTTTCACTGAACTTGCAGCTCAGCTTGAAGCTGACACAGGCAAATGTACATGAAGACAGCCCAAATTTGCAATTAAATTCATCAAGCTGTGCGTGGCCCTGCCGAATAACCTACGGCAGGGATGAGCTCAAACTTAATAATTCAGGCATTTGGCTTCCTACCCCACACTTCATCATGGTCCTGGGCTGATCAGGCCTGCGGCTCTCATTTAGCCCATGAAAAGTGGAGCCCTCTGAAGTTCAGAGCCAAATCGTTGTCTAAACTCAGTCTGTAGTTCCCAATTAATCTTTGCGATCTGCCTGCACAGGTAAACCAGAATGAGTCGGTGAAGCATCACCAGGGAGTCGGTGTAGAGCCCTCAAGTTGGCTTGACATGGTTCACTGGAGGAAAATAAGTTCAGCCCAGCTTGCTAACTAATGGACACATTTATAAAACCCGGAGTGACAGCAAAGAATTCGGGCCTGTCTCCCCCAGGAAGATTCCCACGGCTTGCACATATTGCCTTGGTGTGGTTAAAATGCATGTACAGACAATGATAAACTCAACCAGGCACCATTATAAAGGCAGCAAACAAGCTGTGATGCCAAATGCAGATTACTCGTAGGTACTTTCAAACTGCTGCTGCCATCTAGTTCTGCTGCCAGGTTGATTTCTGAAGAGAACTCAGGTATTATCAGATTTATCACCTTTCCCTCCCCACACTGTTTCTCACAGCCAAACGTATCAGCAGTTTCCCAGTTCAGTGACCATTACCATTTATTTCTCTTTTTTGCTTATTCATATCTTTTCTGAATAATTTTGCAACATTGTTTTTATCCTTTTTATGTAACTAATATTGTTGCAGGGCCTTTCTCTCATTGCCTAACCATCACCATATAAGGATGAAGGAAACTATCTCCTGGTCCATGGAGCATCTCCTGGAAGCACAAAGTAACTCCAGGTGTTGGGGCACAGTGAAGCCCCAAAAGTCCTGCCTCATCTTGCCATTCTATTCAGGTATGATAGGATCCCAAGTGGTCTCAGAAATGTGTCTGGAAATGAAACTACCATATCCACAGGTTGTGAAATGAAAGGCAGCTCTTTTACCTGGCTGGAGGAGATGTCCTGTGATAAAATCCCTGTGTGCCAGTGATGTCCAGCAGCTGCCAGCGAAAACAAGGCTCTGCTGTGCTGGGTGCTGACAGGGAAACATCCCATCAAATTAAACAAGACGAACAAGTGATATGAAAAGGGCAGTATTTCCAGCCCTGTTTTCAGCTAAGCACCTGAGAAAGCGGCACGGCCATAAAAGCAGACGTGTGGCAGGCACGAGATATGCTTCATCCTCCTTCTGCTCCTGGCAGCCCAGGGCTACTCAAAAATCAAAAGCCACTTTTCATTTTCCTTTGGACAAGCGTGTGGTTCAACAGAGCTGAGAGACCGGGAAGAAGAGGGAATGGAGATTTTACAACTGTGGAGCCGATATAGCTGGAGATAAAGGCGCTGCGAGCTCTGGTGCCACAATCTTTATTGCCAGGATGGTGTATATAAAAAGAAGAAACACAACGTAGTTTTCAAATAGATAAAGCAGAGCTTAAAAACCTGGCAGCCAGAGCAGAAATAGCTGATTTTTAACTCATGGGTGGCAAAAAAAAAAAAAGTAGAAGTTAATAGGAATAAAGGCCAAAAAATGTTGTAATGGATGAATTGCTTGAAATGGGCCTGCCTGATAAAGGAGGGGTGGTGAGATGCTCCTGGTTAGTCTTAATTAATGTTCCAAAAAAAAGCCCCATCACTGTAAGGGGTCCACCATGTCAGCCCAAGGGGCTGACAGCAGGTTGGGAGCAATATGCCAAGCATAGGCTGTCCTCCACTTGCCCAAGGCTGGTGGAGAGAGGTGAGAAACCACCATAACTCATTAGTGCCTCAGGGACTTTCTCGATCATGCTGAGAAATGGGCAGTGGGTTGCCCTTTGCTCCCTGGTGGGAGGTGCATTTTCCCAGAGAACAAGAGTCACGTGTAAAGGAACACAGGAGAGTTATGAGGAAGTTGCCTGGTCCCCTGGGATTTGGTGCTTCTTCCATCTGAGATGAAATAAATGCGTTAAACTACTTGGTAGTGGCTAGCTAAGAGTTTTTGGCTCTGTGGAATTGCACCTCCAGCAGGGGCGTCAGACTACATGACCCTAGAGGTCCCCTCTGGCCTGGAACATTCTGTGAATCTATGATTACACCTGTAAGTAACTGTTTGCTACTCATTACCTTTCATCTTAAGCGATGTTTGCATGGAAAAGGACTTAATTAATTTCACTCCAGGGACTCAGACTATCCCTGCAAATTTCCCACTCTGCAGTCTGAGAACAAAACACATTTGTGCTTTCTCCAAGCCATGGGCAGGTGGACCTCAGCAGCCTTCTTGTCCCGATATGGCATATTTTTGCCTTCCCACATGGATCAATGAAGAGTCTGACAGCAGATAGCCTCTCCCAGATGCTCAGGGAAATATGAGAACAGGAAAATTCTGAAGATGTTTTCTGGGATGCACCTCTCAGATTATACCATCCATAGGTTAGACACATCATGATGACGGAGATCAAGTTCAGTAGCCATAGAGGGATCTTTTTTCCACACATTAATCTAATTACTTTCTTAGTCCATTTGCGGCCATTGGTTTCTAAAACATATCTTGCAATATGTAAAATAGTTCTTTTTGCTTTTTTTAAGCCAACTGTCTGGTAAATACACAAGTTCTCCTGAGAAATAGTCAACAACTATTTCTTACTCCTTTTCCTTGTGTCTTTCAGAAACGTACACATCAGATTCTCTTTGAATTGCCTCTTTTCGAGACTACAAAGTTGCAAATGGACCACTCATTTGTCTATTCAAAGGCAACTGCTCCCTCAGGTAGACTCGAGTATCCTGCTTACACTTCGGAGCTTGCTCCTGTTCCCTTTCTGTCCAACATGGGCAACTGTCTCAGTAGGACATCTCAGACGATGCTAGATACCTGTGATATGGAAAACTTATTCCAACCCCTGATCTGTCCAGTATTGCCTTCCCCAATATTCTTTTTACAGATGGAGCAATCAGATTACCACCAAGGACCACCCATTCTCATAGACTCCTCTGGAGAAGTCTCATGGGCTTGAGCTTGCTTTTCTTCCATGTTTCACGGAGGATTATTGTACAGGATACACTTGTTTCTGTACAACAAGGATAAACAAAGATATAATTCTTTCTTCTCTGCTAAATTTATATGCTCATATTTATTGCTTTTGATTTGAAGGATTAGTCTCACACTTCAAAAAATTTGAAGCAGCATCTCTGTTAGGTACAGAAATTCCAACTATCAATACAGGAATTAAGCTGCTTAGTAAAATATCCAACCCTTCATCTGTCTATTCCCCAATGCTAGCAGTCTTTCTTTGTGAGCTCTCCCATCCAGGATGAAATGCCAAACCCTTTTCTCCCCATAGGGCATCAGGGTCACAGAAATAAAAGTCTATGAGGATTGGGAAGAGATACCTAAAGGGGTCCTAAAGGTAGATGGGGTGGGACTCTATCAGGGAGTGGAGTAATAAGATAAGGGATAACACTTTTAAACTGAAAGAAGAGAGATGTAGATGAGAACTCAGGAAGAAATTTTTTCCTGTGAGGATGGTGAGACCCTGGCCCAGGTTGCCCAGAGAAGCTGTGGCTGCCCCATCCCTGGAGGGGTTCAAGGCCAGGTTGGAGGGGGCTTTGAGTAACCTGTTCTGGTGGGAGGTGCCCCTGCCCAGGGCAGCGGGTTGGAACTGGATGATCTTTAAGGTCCCATCCAAATCTACCCATTCTGTGATTTTGTGATTGTGTAAGATCTGTGCTGAGACACAAAAGGGAGAAAGAAATGAGATTCAGACAAGAGCACCCCATAAGTGGTAAAAGCAAAGACAACACCAATTTCACAGGCAGACAGAGATTTTTGGTTTATTTGTTGTAGCAAAGAAAGGAGGTAAGAAGGTAAGTGGAGGGGCTGGATTTTTTCTCACCCAAAAAGAAGCTCTTACCAGAGATACCTGAATAAAGAATTCATTAACTTCAGCTCTTCCACAGGAGTTAGCACTTATCAAGCTAAATGCAATTCCCTGCCAGAGGTGAATCTCTTTGTTCCTTACTCAGGCAATTATGTTTGATGTTACACAGGCACTCAAAGACATTAGCAGAAAGATGGGAGCAGATCCATATCTACTGGGAAGGTTCTTCAGCCAAGAAATAAAGAAGGAAGACAGAGTTGAAGTTGAGAAGACGTATTCACCCCAAAAACTTCTGAATTTGTTCATGAAGGGTTTCATGTCCCTCTAAATTACGCAGTTTTCTCATTCTCCCTGTAACACCAAGGGGTCTTTTTTCCTTCTGCTTGTGTCATGGGCAGTCCCACTCTTTTGCTTCAGTGGTTGTTAATAGTAATACCAATAATAATTATAACAACACTTTCATCAGACATGGACTCTTTCATTGCTCCACTAATACTCTTCTCCCTTTTCTGCATCCAAAGCTATCATCTTGCTGCAACTGATAACAAAAGCCACCCTAGAATATGATCGAGGACCTATTAGTAGTACTGGTAGTCAAAGACAGGGTATAGCTGAAATGCAAATGAAACCAGAGGAAATACTGAGGTAGGTGAAATACAGTTACCCAGGCAGAGATCCTGGACACCATGCTCCTGCACAGTGCTAATTTTTCTGATATATGAATGGTCTTTTAGATATCTAGCATAATAAAAATCTTGTCTTACTGTGCCAGTCATCCTCGTGGGTCTGGTTCAATATCTTGTGCTCAACGGAAATATTTCTTCCAAGAAGGGATATAGGTTTGTTCTTTTTAAGCCAGCCAGAAGGCAGAAATCTCCTTCTTCCCCTGGTGATTATTATCCATGTTTAATTATCTTTGCTGAGAAAAATGTCTGTTTTGTTTCCAATCTGAAACCTTACAGCTATAGTCACCAGTTCTCGGTTCTTCTTACGTCTTCCCCCACTAGACCAAGGAAACTTGGTATTCACCGAGATATGCAGGAAGGAAATACGCTCTCTCATCAATTCTCCTCTATATCTCTCTGATACGCTGAATAGATCATGTACCTTCAGCTGTCCACTACGGGCCAGCTTTTACCCTTCCATTACTTTGAGCTCACACGCTTTAATAAAAGTGCCCTGAGGTCTTTAACCACTGCAAAAAAGGTCACACAGCATAAGGACAGAGCTATGAGGGGCAATGCTGCTCATTAAAGGTGCCAAAACACAGCAGCAACAGTTTGCTCTCTGGAGTCTTAGCTCCAGGATGGTAGA
This sequence comes from Jacana jacana, assembly GCA_013400555.1. NCBI lineage: Eukaryota > Metazoa > Chordata > Aves > Charadriiformes > Jacanidae > Jacana > Jacana jacana. Next base: position 74,304 of record VZTM01008414.1, read on the forward strand.
GAAATCTACTGAAAGCTGCAAAATACAGAAAACCGTGCAGTTGGAGGCTGGACAGCACTAGATAAAGGATGTTTGCTCCATTCATACCCTCTCCCCCAGGCCCACTGCTGAAAATAGACTGGGTGGACCTTCCATTTGGCCCAGTATGGTTACTCTTATGTTCTCACATCACTCCATCGAGTTGGTGGCACTTAACGTCTTACCTTTCTTGAGACGGCACTCCCCTGCTACAATCCTGAGAGCACATTTGTTAGCACATCACCACCAGCATGAGGGACCTACACTAATTTAAGAGGTGGAGGGCTCATTACTGGCAGAGTTGGGTCCTTTAATTATTCTGACTCCTGCTGGAAAAACATCTATAAATACTGGCCAGGCTTTGCTATTGTGTTGGGAGTGCAGTGCAAGGTACTACAAAGCTGACTGAGGACTAGAAAGATGATGAGGGACCTGGAGCTTCTCTCTTACAGGACAGGTTGAGGGATTTGAATCTTTTTAGTCTGGAGAGCAGAAGACTGAGGAGGAGAATCTGATCAATGTCTATAAATACTTCAAGGGCAGGTGTCAAGAGAATGGGGACAGTCTTTTTCCAGTGGTGCCCAGTGATAAGACAAGAGGTAATGGGCACAAACTGGGACATAAAAAGTTTCATTTAAGCATGAGGAGGAACTTATTTCTTTTGAGGTTGGCAGAGCCCTGGAAGAGTCTTCCCAGAGAGGTGGTAGAGTCTCTGTCTCTGGAGACATTCAAAACGTGCCTGGGCACATGCCTGTGCACCCTGCTCTGGGTGGACCTGCTCTGGCAGTGGGGTTGGACTAGATGATCGCCACAGGTCCCTTCCAACCCCATAGCATTTTGTGATCCTGTGCTATTGATGCTAATAATTGAGTTATGACTGGTGTGCAAGGAGCTGATACTGCAAAACTTTGATCCCATCCCCAAGTTAATGCTAGCAATGTTGCACAAGGCAGAGCAAAGGAGCAAAGCTGTAGTTTATGTTAAATCAGCTCAAACTGGCATCAGATGACTTGAATTAGTACACAAGGAGCGTATGAAACATATTCATTTTGTTAATAGAAATGCTTAGCTATATTAGCCCCGTTTTTGCTTATTATTCATAATATTTTTCTATAATACAGAAAAACAGTTTTTATTTTTAAAATGCAATCAAATTATATTTCCTATTAAAACTTTAATATCAAAACAAATTAACCAATGCTGCAGATTACACATTAGTAATGTAGTTTTGACATAATTCATGCTCCTCTCGATTCTGTTATGAACTATCATTCTGCTAAAGTGCAGCAGTTCATAACATATTGTTAAGGGGAAGTGAAATGTTTTCTTTAAGGGAAAAAAAAAAATGATTAGACAAGATATTCCAATAATAACAAGATGTGTTGGGCCAAACCTTCAGAGAAAAGTATTTAGGATGAAAACATGCCCGAATTTATTCCTTCTCCATTAACCTGCTGAGATTGATGGGGTCCTCTTTTTCCAGATGCAAAGATCACCGTTTCAGAGGACAAACCACAAGAACAACAGGAGAACTGCAAGAAATTGCAAGTCTCCCTTGTGCAGCAGCGTCCACTGCTCCAATGAAGCAACTGAAGCATGCAAAATCCCATTAAATGATGCTACCAAGGTAAAAACACTCGAGCATGCTTTTGTGCATGATGAAGTGATGCTTTTCCAGACAGACATATTCCCCAAAAGCAGAGTGAGTGGCATCCTAAAAACTTTCAAGGTCACTAAGCGTGATCCATCCATCATAGCCTCATCTCCTCCAAGCCTTTTGGAGGCAGTTGCTAGCTCATAGTTTACCAAACTTGGTGAAATATTCCACCCCAGCTCCCTGTCTTAAGAGAGGCAGGTCAGTCCCCCTCTAGAAGCTGTTAAGAAAGGTTCCCCTCAACTGTCCCAGTGAGTGCAGGTCACCTCTGTCTCAACATGAGGTGCCTGAAAAAGGTTCCAACACTGCAATCAAGGCCTTAGATGGAGGCAGGAGCATCACTGCAAAAAA
>VZTM01008414.1:83269-94503 GCA_013400555.1 Jacana jacana
CACCCGCTTCCATCTCCTTCCAGGAGTATGCACTACTCCTTTTCTCCCAGATGCTTTGAGTCAGTCAAGGCCATCTTCTTCTGCTATCATTGTTTTGAGTCTATAAGACATTTTTGACACTGCAGAAATTGCTTCTTCCTTTTTAAGCATGCGTATCTGCTCCTTTTCTACGGCTTCTCGAAGCAAAACCTCTCCTCCCACTCTCAGTTTCAAGAGCATTTTAAGTAGCCTTCATCACTGTAGCAGCCTACCTCAGAGCCACTGGCACCAAAGGAGCTTGAGGCAGTGCTTCCCATGGGGCTTCATTAGCTGAAGGTGGGATTTATCTCACTTTCACACCTCAATGGCATCTCAGGCTAGGCCAGACCAGTCAGCTGGTCTCTCTTGCAGTCAGCACAAAGAAAGAGTCAGCTCCAGAGGCAGATTTACCCAACCAAATTGGACCACCTGTCTTAAAAACAAATTACCTTCCCTCTGGAAGCACCTCTTTCTTTCCATTAAGACGGAGTCCTAGGCTGCTGGCTTAGCCTTGCCTAACTAACTTCAGAAATGAGGCCATCTGGCCTAAGTTTTCCAATGGAAGGTGAAGACACTGCTGTTGGAAGAGTGACTTCTTGGATCAACCATGCAGCGTGGTAGCCTCACAAAGCCCTCATAACATGTTACTTCAGCAAGGTCAAAGCATCAGGAAAATCCTCATTAAGGTCATTACATTGGGCCCTGACTTACAGCTCACAGATGCTTTCACTGGAACTTAACACCTTCTGCTTCCTATAGCTTGCCTGTCCTTGTGAAATGATTGCTATGTTTCGCTCCAGAAGTGGCTGCATTCCAGTGGAAGGTGAAGTGCTCCTGCATGCAGATTCCTGGACCTTGTTCAATAAGCATAAAACTTTAATATTGTATTTGGATTGCTGCAAATGGAAGGTGCTGTGTTACCCTAATGCAGTTTCTGGGAACATAAGCCCACTATATACCTCAGGGCTCAATTAATTAAGGAACATTAAATACAGTATAAGGTCTTCCTCCCAGCAGCACAAACACCTGCACTTCATTGTACAACTTGTGCCTCTCCTAATAGCTACACAGACAGCTAAGGCCTCATCCAAAACCTATTAAAGTCCATGGAAAGATCCCCATTTACTTCAGTGTGGCTTAGATCAGACACCAAGGCGACATTGTGAGAATAATCAACCTGGAAAGTAAATCACAACTAATTTGCAACTGGGAAAACTTGGAAGGAGTAAATCAGTTGAGCTCCAAGCCTTAGAAGTTGAATGTCTCAGTATAGTGTGAACAAACAATAGTAAAGGACTTTATGATGAAATTATGGTAAGACTGCACTCCAGAGATGTTTCTCCTGTCTCTCACTGAAATAGGATGGTCCCTAGCTCCAATACTGTTTAGTTTTGTTTTTCTAAGCAGAAGATGCTTCAGCCTGCAAAGAAGGTTTTTATGCTAATCCTTTGTAAACACAGATTTTCAGTTCCCTAATTCCCCTGTCAACAGGTTTCAATACACAGTGATGGTGGGAAAGATTAACTAACCTCCTTTTAAAAGACCGTCAGACCAGCCAAAGGGTTGTCTGGTCATCACAACATAAAATTAGTGCCTGTGTCTGATGATGGCAAGGAATGCATGTTCAAAGAACAATTAGGGTGGTACCAAATGTGAGATCAATTCATATTCTCTAGATTAGCCACCCGCAGTACTAACCCGTGATGATACAACATCAGTGGACTACAAACAAATACTTTGTCCAATGTAGTTTCTTGAGTCTTATTCCTTAGCTCTTTGCCACTGATGAAATCTATGAAACCAGCAAAAATTGTAGATCACTTTTTTCTCAAGGAAACCCTGTACGTCAAAGAATCAACAAGCGCATGAAGCTGGAATCAGCTTCAGATCACGGCCCCAAATTTAGGTAACTTGTGTCTACATCTCAGGTAGGTATCCAGGCTCCTGTTTTGGCCCACAGGACCATGTGGAGAGCAACTGAGCTAACCCAAGAGCAGACCCCTCCAATGCTCAACCAAACACTCTCTCCAATGACTGTGTTGACTGCAACGAGGGTGCAGACACCCAAGTCATATGTAGATACCTGCATATAGGGGACTTTATCTGGGAACAATCTCACCTCTGGTTCTTATATGGTGCTTTACAAGGAGAAAGCATGTCTAACTTCAAGACACCAATACATTTCAAATTGAATATGGGTCTCGGTAAGAAGCTGTGGTATTTTTCAGCATCCTGTAGCCTGACTCAGATTATTTGGTGTGTATGTCATTTGGCTTTGCAAAAAGATGTCTTGCACCTCCTGCCTCATCTGCAGGTATGCAGCATCCTCCAACTGCAGCCAAGGATCTGGCCTCTCCTGTACAAACAAACACAAAGAAATGTCTGTTCTTAATAGATGTAGTTATATATGATGGGTTAATTTAGTCTTCTCACTATCATCTCCAAGACTTAAGTCTGTAACTGGCTCAAGAAATAAAGCAAAATAATTGTCATACATTCTTATCCTGGTATTCACATAAGGTACTTAAAACACTGGAACGAGAGGGTAAAAATATCTGTTAATCTCTGGCAGCTTGAAGGAGAAATGTCAAATATGGAATTTTCCTATGTTACAGAATGTCTTAATAAACAAAAAGAATGGACACACTTATTTTAATTCAGTTGAGCTATCCTTGTAGTTTGCGGTTGGAATACACCCTAAGTTTTGAGGGAAATTGTATTATTTCTCCAAGAAAGCAGCTACAAAACATAAATTCCTATTGTTCCCCAGTGGCACAGACTGCAGAAGCCAAAATAGGAGCTAAAACAGGAAACAAACATCCTAGACACACAGTGAAATGGAGCAATGCAGGGTAGGAGGCTGTGGAAAACATTTAGATCTGTGACCTTCCATCTCATTTATTTCAGTCCTACAAAATTAACTCTGCTCCTACTGAAGTGAACCAGAGCTTAAAAGAAGGGAACAATTCTCACACGTCTGTTTCAGTCACTATCATTTCCAGCTTTTGGTCTGGAAGAGACCGAGTCACAGGAGAGACTCCATCCAGCTTCCAAGTGGTCACCTGAAGAGCATGTCGCATCTTCAGCAGACACAACCAGTTGCCAGACCAAAGGAGAAGGCTCCCTTAGTGCTCTACTGGTTGCAAAACACCGCTTTTTGCTCTGTTGGGAAAATAAATCCTTCATCTAACAGCACAGAGGCTGCTCTAATAGACCCATGCATCTGAGTGTGAAGGAAAGGATCACACACAATCCACAGCAAACCCTGGAAAAACTGGAGACCACTTGGGACACTTTCCCGGAGCCAGGTCATTACACGTCCCTGCAGGAGGTCAGCCGGGAAAGGGGAGAAACCAGCCTCTCTGTCCCCTTCCCCTTCTCTTGCTCTGCCTCTCCTCCTCCGTTCCAACTCTGCCTTCCTAATTATTTTTTTTTTTTATTTCTTTCTCTGTGTGTTATTTTGGTAAGTGGCATAAAAATCTGTGTGCAGGAAGTCTTGCAGCTAATATGTGGGAACCGGAGCACGGTGAAACTAGCTTGGTCTTCCCTTGCTTTGGGTATACAATAATGTGGTCTCCCTGCTGGCACCTGGAATTCGCTTGAATCCTTATGAAAATACTGGAAAGTCTCAATAAAGAGAAGCCATTAAGGTATTTCTAGTGGCTAGCTGAATGGGTCTGTACAGGAGTGAATCACTGAAAAAAGAAGATCAAGGTGAAGCTTTCTGCACTTTCCACCCCTTTTTTAAGGGCAAAATCTGAAACGAGCTACCAAATCCTCATTACATCCTCACTAAGATATTTAATACTGAAGAAAACTTCTTCTATTAGCTACACCCTCCTGCAGGGAGAAATTGATACCTCATAGAGACAGAAGTGTTCATGAGTGGAGTAGCCATGGACAAGAGACGTTCTGTGGTGACAACCCATCTGTATCCCAGTGGGAGCACTAGAGCCTGACTCCTTAGTAACCATCTCTCTTCTGTATATGCACAGGTGATAAAAAAAATAAACCCAGGATCCCAAGATCCCATAATCTGTAGAGTTATCAGAGATGGTCCATCAACAAGAAGACTAGTAGCACTTAAATATTCATGCCAACCTGACAAGCTACCAAGACCCAAATGACCCAAAAGGAGACATTTCTTTCTTTCTTTACAGTATGTTCCAATATATCTTTTAATTTCAGTGCCTTAAATTTCCCCGTGTGTCAAACACAGCTCTGCTTTTTCGTGTTGATTATTGTTCGCTCAGATTGCTCAGCCTCTTCTATATGGGAGCCATCTGCTGTTTATAAAGCTCTCTTACAGTCAAGTTTCCTGTGAAATACAATGGCTTTATTGAACTTTTTGTTCTTTTTCAGAGGCCACTTCTGATTTCAATCCTTTAGTTCTGTTTTGAGGGGAGGGAGGTGCATTAAAAATAAAGTCATTGTATTTTCCATGGACAGTTAGAATAATTTTTTGCCGGAGGAATATAAATATCTCCATAATAGCAAAAGTTTTCATCAGTCTCTAATAACAGGAATATCCTGGTGACTATTCTGAATAGAAACAGAGAATTAGGTACCTTGAACAGATACAATGAGTATCACAGTTAGTTAGAAAAACATTTTTTTTTTTCTCTCAGGGAAGATACTGAGTAAGGGGAAGAAAATCAGCCAAAGACTAAACATGATTAATTAAAATATTTTCACTAGGAACTGAAGAAAAAAAAAAAAGCTCTCAGAAAGAAAGCCTTTGTCTTAAGTTTAATAAACCTCATGGTGTCTCTAAAGAAAAGATTTCTGCACCTGTACCTTTTACCCAAGTAAAAATATTTCCCGTGAAAACTTCTGGTGAAGCTAGCCCTGGTAAAATCTGATTTGTGTCAGGTGCCAACTTGAGAGAATATCTCCAAGGCATCTGCTTAAAGAGAAAGAAATAAAGCTCATTTCCTTCTTAGCACTAAGGTACCTGTCCTTCCTCCAGTAACATCAAATAATTCAGTAATAGTTATTTTTTTGAAAAGTGCTGTCTGAAATAGAGGAACCTAGTAGCACAGCTGCGTCTTCAAGGAAATGATACAAATACATGTGTCAATACTTAAAAAACAACTATAACTAACCTAACTGCAGCAATATTTAACTAGTTTGCATGCACTTTTCAGCTATAAACACCACCCTTGCCTTATCATGTTTAAATCTGTCACGGATGTCAGATATTGCCTTCTTAAGTGGACTCAACTGTATTACAGGCTTCTGCGGTAATGCTGGGCTGAAGAGTATCTCCATTTTATGTTCTTAAATATTCATAAGAAGCTTTGCAACATTAATATCTTAGAAGGCTTACAAGAACACTTAAATAATGTGTCTTGCCTGCCTTCGCCCCTCCCAAAATGTCCCAGTCTTTTCCAATTTGTGTAATGCATTGAGCCATTTTAATAATTGTTTGGGGATTTACTCGGTGGTTCTGCAGTTTGCTCATAGCCAGTGTAATTACTATCTCCGCTGGTCTTATCGCGTGCTAATCCTGCTTGTTTTACCAGCAGAGGAGACAAGATTTGAGAGCATAAGCGTGAGGCAGGGGGTTTGCCCTGGAATTGCACCCCGTGGGCCCCCCCACTGCCTCATGTCTGCGCAAGAAATAAAAATCAGACCTTACTTCGGCTGAAAATATCCTTTTTAGTACGAGGTAGGTGAAGGAAGTTAGCTCTTCCGTGATTGTGAACAAAGTTATACATTCTGGAAGGTTAGCCATAATCATAGGAAAAAAATACTGTTTTATTTAGGTTTTATTTAATCTAGCTGCTTGAAGGCATGTTTTTTTTCAGGTCATTATGGACAACAAATATGTGTATGGGCTTACGTGTGTGTGCAGATCATCTCATGTGTGTGGAACTCATAACCTGGGAACAAGGCCTGCACCAGAGAAGGCCCGCACGGCCTAAAGTTTGCTGTGAGATTTGGCATTAACTTAACTTTTTTTCCCAGCTGTGTCACTGAGTTCTCAGCTGTGGGGTGAGAACAACCCCTCTGAATTTTCCTATGCGCGCTGGTAGGAAAATAGTAATATTATGGGAGAGATATTTAAGCTATTCTTTTTAATGGATTCCACCTTATTTTCCTGACCGTCTTGGAGGTCTTCTGCATTAAAAAAAAATAAAACCTTGCTCCCACAAATTCAACATTGCGCTTGTGTATATCTCCTATGCTATTCCAGCCAAATCTTCCTCTGAGCTTCCAAAAATTAAGCATGAGGGCTATTTGCCCAACGCACCATGGCCTGAGCTTGCCATGATGAGCTTACAGGATGTTAAGACCCGCTCTCTACTCCTGCTCGCTGATGTTACCAATCTGCTTCCCGCCGAGGGGCAATATTTCAATGAAAAGCAATACAAAGAACATTTCCATCACAATTTTATCATCGTGCTGGTGTTCCAAGGAGCCCTCTCTCTCATTCAGCTACGAGCAGCAAATAACCCCAGCGAGCCGACGTGCCTCATCCCCTTATCTCTGCTTCTTGGTGGTGTTTAGACAAATGTCACTCAAGGCTACTCTTTGCAATCCAGCCTCTCGCTGTGCTTATCCAAACCAGCATGAAAATGCATTAAAAGGCTCCATGCCTGCAACAGGAAGGTGTAGATATAGGGGGATGAACGGGATGGGGATGGACTGAGGGAACAACTTGGAAGTAGTAAATGTCGGGCTTGAAAAGCATAGGAGATGAGTTATGGAGGAAAGTTGATCATTCCTGACTTTCGGTGGTTTCTATTGATTGGCAGGGGAGTTGGAACTTGATGATCTTAAAGGTCCCTTCCAACTCTAACCATTCTATGATTCTATGTGGACTTTGGCCAGCTCTACTTGGCATGGTATGGATTAGGATGGCAAAAGGCTCACTAGATGTAAGCTAGAAGCAGAGGGTGCTACAGAGCACTTCACAGCAGGGCAAGCCCAGGGTCAAGCTGGATCACACATCCAACATCCTTGGGGACATCTCAGAAATGTTGTGGGTGCCCCATGGGATAGGCAGAACTCATCTGCCTTCAGGACCCTGTGGACACTAAATGCACTTTAAACATGAGATGTTCTGGCAGCATCAATCAGAAGCCACTGCAATGGAGATGATTCACTCCAGCAAAGCAGCAGCCCCCAAGAGCATGAGAAAGCAAACCCCATCCTCTCCTGTGATGCATTTCTTTCCTGCAAGTCAGGAAAGAAGGACTGTCATGGTTTCAGCTGGGACAGAGTTGACTCTCTTAACAGTGGCTGGTATGGTGCTATGTTTGGATTTGGGATGAGAAATATTGTTGGTAGTGACCTAGTGGTTTTAGTTACTGATAAGCTGTCACAGATTCCTGCTCCCCACACTGTCCCACCAGCAGTGGGCTGGGGGGGCACAAGGAGTTGGGAGGAGCCACAGCCGGGACAGCTGACCCCAACTGACCAAAGGGATGTTCCATACCATATGGCATCATGCTCAGCATATAAAGCTGGAGGGGAAAGAAGAAAGGGAGAAATTTTCAGAGCAATTTTTTGTGCCTTCCCAAGTCACCATTACAAGAGATGGAATCCAGCTTTCCTGGGGATGACTGAACACCCACTTGCCAATGGGAAGCAGTGAATTAGTTCCTTCTTTTGGCTTTTGGTTTGCCTCCTAAGCGGTCTTTATCTCACCTCATGAGTTTTTTTCTCACTTTTACTCTTCCAATTCTCTCCCCCATCCCAATGGGAGGCAGTGAGAGAACAGCACCATGGTCCTACCTGCTGGCTGGAGTTAAACCACAACAAGGATAACAAGGATGCAGCTACTACAGATGTCATGGGTCATGGCAGGCTGCAGTAGTGCGGTGAGCAGCACTGCATGCGGTGAGCATGTTCCTCAGTGGACAGAGTTGCTGCTGGCATTGCACTAGCTCTGTCTCCCCGTTCCTAGGGCATACTGCAAGCTTACACTTCCGTATCATAGAATCATAGAACAGTTAGAGTTGGAAAGGACCTTAAAGATCATCCAGTTCCAAACCCCCTGCCATGGGCAGGGACACCTCCCACCAAACCAGCTTGCTCCAAGCCCCTGACCATCCAATCTGTCCTTGAACCTCTCCAGGGATGGGGCAGCCACAGCTTCTCTGGGCAGCCTGGGCCAGAGTCTCACCACCCTCACAGAAAACTATTTCTTTCTGGTATCTAATCCAAATTTCCCCTCTTCCAATCTAAAACTGTTACGTCTTGTCCTGTCACTACGCTCCCTGACGGAGTCCCTCTCCAACTCTCCTGTAGCTCCCTTCAGATATTGGAAAGCTGCTCTAAGGTCTCTCTGGAGCCTTCTCTTCTCCAGGCTGAACTCTCCCAACTCTCTCAGCCTGTCTTCATAGGAGAGGTGCTCCAACCCTCTGATCATCTTCGCAGCCCTCTGCTGGACCTGTTCCAACAGGTCCATGTCCTTTCTGTGTTGAGGACTCCATATATCCCCATAAATAATATCCAGCTTAGAAAAACAGCCACAGGCAGAAACAGGGGGCACACATCTCGATTTCCAAGGCAGCTGGAGTGGTGGATGGGAAAGCTCACGCAACGTACCACCACTATCCGAACTTTGGGGTGTTAAATCCAAATCTAAATAATCCTGCATGTTTCTTCCTTGACTAAGCACCTGAGCACTAATTACATGCCTGGTTAATTCAGTAATGTACGTACATTTCTGGGCTCCCTCTGCTTGTATTGCTCTCTCTCCGCTTCGGGAGATTAATGAGGTGAAGAAACAGAAGATTGTTACAAACCTGCAGCTTGCTGTACCTCCTAAGAAGATGATGGGAAATGTACCAAACATCATATTATTTTGTTAACACTGCTGTGTACAGTACATAATTATAATTTAGCTGTTATATTTCTTGCCTATTAAAACAGATAAGCAATGATCCAGGACTGCAGTGAGCAGCACGGCTTCGCGGGACTGTTTTTGCCGTTCGCGCTGTAATAAGCTAAAACACATTTGTGTACGTAACGTTTTTAGTAGGATCATTCACAAAGGCATTGCTTTTCAAAAGTATCTTTCCTTGTAGGCTTTCCACCTTCACTTTCCTTGCTTTCTCTCTGCCTTTGGGATTACTGCCGCCTTTATGTTCCCGAATTTTGTAAGCATAAAGCCTTGGGCCTGATTCTTCTTTTATCCATTTGCTTGAGAGTCTGTGGGAATTTTGGATGTACACAACATACTGGGTTGGACCCTGGGTGGGGTATTTACTGAATGTGGGTATGTCCGTGCTTGCTTACTCAAGATACACCTGGGTGACCTGCTGAGCTAGAGCCTACATCTGCAGCCATGGTCTAGAGGCTGCGGCCACTGACACAGAGGAGAGATTAGAAACTGGGTTGGAATCCTTTCGGTTTTACTTTAGGAGCCTGAATCCCAGCCAAGGTGGCTCATTCAGATACACAAAAAAGAGCATGTGATGATGCTCAGGCATTAGTCCAGATTACTTTTCTTTCTCTGTTTTGCCCGCTCTCGGTCTGTCTTTCTCCCTCCTCTTAATTTTTTTTTTTAAGAAGACTCCTTCAAGCACAGCACTGATGTTGTGCAATTATCCAATTTTTCACATTTATCAAAGTTTTATGCCTCTTAGTTTAGTGCTTACACACTCATTATATTAAAGGAGAACATAAGTCTAATGAGCCCAATTAATAATCCAAGTAAGCCCATTAACACTGCAACAGCCGAGAAGACACAGTAGTGTGGAAGTAAATGCTGTTTAAAGAAGCTCAAGGCAGTGGCATAGGCTGGTGCATTGCACAAAGACAGAAAAATCATATTCCCAGACCATAGGACCCGCATAAACACCTGGAGTGGGGCTTAGCTGTCAAAAGTGGTACTTGCTGCCATTCAAGATGCTCAGGTGTGTTCCAAGCACCTTCATGAGTAAAGGTGAAAGGTGGAAAACCTTTGTGATGTCCCTCTTGTCGAAGATGGGCTTCACTCCCTCGTTCCTCTCTCCTGGATGTTCAGAGGAATCTTGTCTGGTCCTTCTGCAAGTTTATTGCATATTTCAGACACCCACTCAGAAATTGGGAAATGTCTTCTGCGTCTAAACCAGAGCCAGAAGTGGGAAATTAACATTGCATGAATATTATAGGGAAATGCCAGGATTTAAATCCAGCTCACATCAAACCCAAATCTAGGTGATTTGATATTTGGTTCAAGTTTTGAAGCAAGGCAAGAAGTAGGGACTCACAAATACTGACCGTAGGGTAAAATATGAACTAAAGATTTTAATTTTTAAGACCCAGGCTAAAAACTGATGGCTCCTCTGAATATGTTGCATGAATTTCCACAAAATAAGAACTTGATATTTATAATATATGTACCAGGCTTTTCAAAGGTCACTGCCCCTTCACTCTCCTACTGCAAGTTCGTATGACCTAACACTCTCTTCCATGTCCCAATGAAAATGTGTCTACCCATACACATGCCCACACAAATATACATATACATATGTATATAAGTATTTACATAGCTATGGGAACAAATTCATCCTCTCTATATGCATGTATTTCTTTTTCTTTCTTTGCCCACTAAAACTTAGGGAATCCTCTTTTCTGCAGTACAACAGTGCATGAGGAAACAACCTGATGGTAGCCCTACAGTATTTTCCTCATGTAACCCAGCCCCTCAGTGGGAGCAGGGAGAGCTATCAACTCCCTTTGATTAACAAGGTGGGTAGGCTTGACATTCACTTACCAGAATAGGGAAGATAACTTTGTAGACCACATTAATGGGGATCTACCTCTCTTGCTCATTGATGACATTGGGCCTAACCATGTGGTGTTTTAGGAGCAAAGTATTTCCATCATCTGCCTTTGATTACATCATAAATTGACACCTTGCCAAGATATATAAACCTGGTTTTAGTCTGTGGAGGCCAGGGCACTTCAAATGGTGCCCTCGCTCATTTGCTGGGTCTTGTGCCACAACAGAGCTATAGATCACATCTGTAATCCTGTGGAGTTCATTATCTCTTAATGCTATTTGNTATATAAAAAAACTAAACCAGAACACAGTTTTGCTGTAATCATTCAAGTTTGAATAGAGTTTGTGGTAAGCAAAGGGCTTCTTTCCCCTGTCCATTGGTTTGCAGAATGAAAGACAATAAGAAACAAAGGACAATCTCTCTATAACTCCTAGGTTGTAGCTGGGGGGGAGAGGGAGGGATGGTCAATCTCTTCTCCCAAGGAACAGGCAA
>VZTM01008414.1:108447-142634 GCA_013400555.1 Jacana jacana
GGAAAGGAAAGGGAAGGGAAGGGAAGGGAAGGGAAGGGAAGGGAAGGGAAGGGAATTTTTTCACTGTAGCAGAATAAAAATCTCATTGTGATAATTAATTGAGGAGGATACACTTTGGTTACAAGGATGGTTTGGCCTGCTGTACTATTTTGCACAAAACTCCAAAATTAAAAATTACCTCCGGGGAGTAATTTTTTATTTTATTTTTGCAGATATTAGATAGGCCATTTCCATCTTATTGAACATATTGTCACTCTAAACTGGCAGCTCATTTGTTATTCTCAGAGCATTCAAAAGATACAGAAATAATACCACAGAGAATGCAAATGGCTACACGTTTCATGAATACTTTCCAGGATATAAATTTGTAGTCATGGAAGAATTTACAGATACATCATTGTTTGTTTTCAAGTCAAAGAAATGTACTCTTACATTTCATGCGTAAAATTATATGCACTGCTCTACTGCAAACACTTCAATTAATAATAGGAGGCCAAATTTTGTGGTTCTTTGAGCTTTTTCAGTCAAAATTTTCATAGGTGATCAAGAACTGCCTAAAAAAAGTTAAACCATATGTATCTATATGAGGTATTTGACTTAATTTTGTTGGTTAAGTAGCACCTATGAGTTCATAGTGCCTCTTTGGACATGCTAAGCAGAAATAATGGGAGGCCTAAACCATGAAAGCCTACTTTGGCAATTACATTCTGTAATCTTTTATATGAAGAGTACCTCCTCTGACAGGTGTCAGTAGTCTATTAGGGTCAAAGATGTTTCAGTCCAGCATGGTTCAACTGTTCTTCACACGTTTAGGAAATGCCCCATGAGCACCTTCTCTCTGTGAGTGATGTGGCATCTTTGGGAAAAGAGAAGTAGATGACCAAGAATTTAAAAGGCAAAACAGGAATTATAACTCCCCCAGAGGAGTCTGCTCCCAGCCTGGCTGCAGTGAGAGATTCTCCCCAACCAGAAACCCAGCGACTGGGTCCCATGTACTTACTTTTCATTATTTTTAAAATCAATACATAGATACTGACTACTCTTAAAGTGAATATCAAGATTAATTGACCCGAGTGGTAAGTATTGATCCAGGAATGGTCAATCGATTGTCAAGGGATGATAAATCTTGAATTTTATAGGAACATCAAGCCACGGGCAAGAGCAACCCCAGGGTTCACAGTGGTGGACAATCGTGCAGGGAACTCCTGGGGTGGGATACACTGCCAGCACCAAGGACCTTGCCAGGAGAGCCACATTTGCAGAGTTGAAGTACCCAAATCTTCCTTTTTTTTCCCCAGAGGAAGACCTCTCAAGATCTAGGACCTTTTCTCCCTTTTGAGTATAGCTCAAGTGAAGTTTGCCACATGTGCTGGGCAAAAATATTCCTATAAATACTGCAAGGGTGGGTGTCAGGAGGAAGAGGCCAGTCTTTTTTTGGTGGCACCGAGGGACAGGACAAGAGAGAATGAGCACAAACTTGAATGTAGGAAGTTCCATCTAAGCATGAGGAGGAACTTCTTCCCTGTGAGGATGTCAGTGCTCTGGAAGAGGCTGCCCAGGGAGTTGGTGGAGTCTCCATCTCTGGAGACATTCAAACCTGGCTGGACACATTCCTGTGGAGCCTGCTCTGGATGGACTTGCTCTGGCAGGGGTTTGGACTAGATGATCGCCAGAGGTCCCTTCCAACCCATATCATTCTGTGATTCTTCTGTGAATATCAGTGTCTAGCTATCACAGAGGGCAGCAGAAAAGGGAGTCCAGTTGAGTCTTCCTCCAGCATGGACTGATTTGGACAGACATATATGGGGATCTGTTAGGATAAGAATGTCCAGCAATGCACCTGATTTCTTTGGGTACTGGATCTTTTTCAGCCTGCACTTTAAAGAGACCTAGAGTAAAAAAGCACCGATCACCTGAGTGTATCAGCCTCTGTGGGGCAGAATGCAGCAGACCTGGATGAAATTTAAATAAAATAATAAATGTAGCAATAAAGTGATTTATCTATATTGTTCCAGACAGTGGTATTATTGGTCTCTTACAGCTGCAAGCACCAGAAATCAATTGGTTCTTTTTCTGGTTACTTTTTTGGCCAAGCACAACTCAGAAGGTTTCAGGCATTTTTTTTGTCTTTTTTGCAAAAACCAAAACTAGTAGAAAATGTTATGTTACACCTGAAGGGGTTTTCAAATCAGAGGAGATTTAGTCAGTGGTCTAATACCACAGCCCAGGACTTTGGCTATCTGGAGGCTTGCACAGAGCCCCTGCTCCAGCAAGGTTACTGTCCAAAGAGTGGAAACACATGGGGAAAAGCTGTGACCTGCAAGCAAATCTATCCCCTGCCTGCCCCGATCAACACAAAACCTAAAAGCCACCAACACCTGGGTCTTCAGGCACTGCTTTCAGGAGATTTCCTAACTGTCTAGAGAAAATTTCCTCCTTTTTTTTTTCCCCATCAGCGTGTCTGTGCCTCTTTAGCCACATTCTCATTCCCCTTACAGTGGTGCTACCCCTCCCGAGCATCCGCATCCACGGTGCTTCTTCAAAGGGGAAACCACCAGGGAGCTGCCAAGCTGAATCCAGACCTCTGGGATGTGAAATATTTGTATTTTAATTGCATCCTTTGTTCTTATTTCTAATAAAGGATGATATTATGAGGCCTGAGGGCCATATTCCTCTTTCTAGGGATTTTTACTGTGCAATGATAAGAGAAATGCTACGTGATGTGGAGTATGTGCTCAAGAAAAACGTCCTTCAATGTGAGGAAATATCCCATCTGCCTTCGTAACCTCAGATGGAGGGAATACAGCTCTTCCCTTCAGCATGGCTTCCCACCTTGCATTTACTCTGCAGTCTTATTTTCTCTAGACTCCTGTGAACGGCACTTGGAGGCAAAGAAGAGAAGGGAATTTTCAAAAAAGTGTGCAGGAGGCAGGAGTACGAAACCAATTAGTTATTAATAGGTTTCGTCCACACAACTCCTGTGCATCATTTGGAACATTTACCCTGTAGGCAGTGAGGAGCAATCAGGTGAGAAATTTGGGTTTGCATCTTGCCAGACGAGCTTGACAACTTCGCGCTGAACTTCAGTTCCCCATCTCTGTCCTCGCAGCTCAGGAGTGTGTTTAAATTAAATCAATTGCCTAGAAAAATGGTTCGTTTTCTTTTTCTTAAAATATTGAATTTACACTCTCCCAAATGTATATTTTATATATATATAAAAATATCATTTAAAAATACATATGTATATCTATATATATCCAATATATGAAGTGGTCGTGCTTTTGCTTTGTGCTGAAATAAGGACATCCAGCCAGTAAGAATTTGACAGTAGTGAAAATTCAATGTTTTTAAAACAGGGAAAGGCTAATTGAAAAATGGCAGCTAAGCAAAGGGAAATGACGTTTTGAATAGATCCCTAAACATCATTTGTAGTGACTCAATTATTTGTCATTAATGCACAGATTTGCTAGTGTCAGTTGAACCGCATGTGTTGGAGGACTTTGTTTTGGCATGAGCTATAATCCTCAGGATGCCACTATCAGAGAATTTTCTTAACGTCTGTTGCATGAAGAACATGAGGCAGTGGTGTTCTTGCTTCATGCAGAGCAAACCACTGGTTAAGAGACTCATCGGGAGTCAGGCAATGAGTCTGTTGGCAGGACTGGAAGAAGTTCCCTCATTGTCCACCATTATTCGGGCCTACTCTGATTATATGGTCTCTTTGACTGACTTGACTCAGAAGACACTTGATGACGCTGAAGCTTCTTGTAATGTATAATGTCATTACAATACAGTAAAACTGAAACAAGAAAATTCTCCTGTGGTGTTTAGGTTTCTCACTCAAACTCTGCTCAGTGAAGCTTTGATTTCTGTGGGCCACTGGAGTAAAGCTGCTTGACAGCACCAGTGGGAACTGTCATAGGCAAACATTGAGCAAGAACTCAGGACACAAACTTATATGTACAGTGCTGGGGATATCATAGGTCCGAGGTAGTCAGGAAAATAAGATTTTTAATCACCTGGCAAGGAAAGGAGATAACAAAACAGAGCTGGGTACAAATTTCCCCTAATGGACCTTAGCAAGTCTCATTTTTCCTATACAATTTCAGCATTTAGTGACAAGTTAACCACAATATATGATCTTCAGTCAATAGCATACACTTTTCAAAATAAAAAGAGGCTCTGTTTTCTGGTTGTCCATCAGATTGCAACCAATCTTTCAAACACAGGCGCCAGACACAGGCACAAAAATCTACTGACAGCAGCAAGATGATGAAGATGATGGACTTTACAATTGTGCCAAGGGGCTGATTTCTCCTCATTTTTAAGAGGAAAACAAGCTGGGGCACTGAGACCAGGGCTCACCCCTCATCCCTTCCCAAACCTCTACCTGTAATTAGTGTACAGGAAGGATTCTTCCTATGTAACTAGAATTATGTGTAAAACATCTATTAACCACTGATAGAGCAAGAAGAACTAATTCAATAGTACCAGGTACCTGTCTTACCTGGCAAGATTTCACTCCATTGCCCTCAGGTAAATGTAGGTGTTGGACATTAAGAGCTGGCAGCAGGCACAGTGAGGAAGACAATTAGCAGCAGCAAGGAAGCGTCGCAGCCTGCCAGACTTTCATTGAGGCGGGTCATAAAATGCCTTTGTTCACATTCTCCAAGATTCATTGGCAGTCTTGTAATTGATGACAGAGCCTAAGAGAGAAAGCGTCTCTCTCAAGCGCTGTGCAAGGCTCCCCACGCCATTGATAATGACCTACTTGCATTTACAAGAAATAAGTTCCAGCATCCTTTTATTGATACAAAACTGCCCACCATTGAGGAAGTCCAAACAGCTCTGCTGGAGCTAAAGATAAATAAAGCTATTAAAACCTGCTCCATTTCTCCTGAGCTGCTAAAGTCTGTGGCCTCTTAATTGCTAGAAAGCTATAGACGCTGTCCAAACTCATTTGAAAGAATAATCATATACTCAATAACCAGCACATTGGAATAGCAATAATAAAATACCACAGAAAAGGAAAGATGACTAAGCCAAAAGGCATTGCTTAGTGTAATTCTATTTTTAATACCTGCCAACTTTTGCCTGAGCGATGCTCTGAAGATTTGCTATCAGAGTGATTCCCATGGTAGAATCATCTGAGGGACAGGCAATATTTCCACAGCTTGATGGAATTTTTGTGGGGTGTAAATCCCAGGGGGTTCATTTAGCCTCAACTGTAACTCCAGCAGAAGATTTGACTGAAGAGAGAACTGGTAATTATTTTCTTATTATTTTGATTAGCTTTTCTTTTGTTTTTTCATCCTCCTGCAAAACAGTGGGACCACTCCTCCACAGGGACACATTTGCAAGGGAAGACCACAGGCGTCCTCGCTGTGGACACCACCACCATAAGGGCAGGCTGAATACCTACTCCAGGACCCCACTGCAAGCTACGTTGGGCACTCCCCAGTTTTGGGACCCCTTAAACAATGAGCAGGTTGCCTCATCCCTCTTTGGATCTCCTGCTAATTGGCTGGCTAATTTGGTCTTGCTCCTGCAGACTGACCACATTGCCTTTTGGGGTCCCTTGCAAATGCCTGGCAGCAATACATAATCAAACTCTATGGCGGCAGAGGAAGACATCAAAATTAACTGTTAAATTCACACCAGCTTTTCAAAACCTGCTACACACACAGGCCAATAAACTCTACCCTGGACCCCTGACCCCAGTGGAGCCCCTGAAGGTTTACATCAGCTGAAGAGCTGGCCAATAAACCCTACTTCAGTGCTGGCATACAGCAATGACAGTGGAGAAAAGATCATTTAAAGATATTATATTCTGTTGCATCTTCCAACCTGTTCCACAGAAAACTACCGTGAATTTGCAAATCTCCCCATAAGTCACCATAAAAGCATGTCATTTTTCTCTGATCTTTAATTCCTTGAGTAGCTACTTCCTTAATTGTAGTTTACAGATAATTCCAGGTAGAGTAGGTGTCATTAAAACCTCATTTGTCACTCCGTAGTGACTGCAGTAACACAGTGTCTCCTACTGTAACTAGGAGAAGGCTCCACAATAATTGCACATCCCCAGGCAGTGAACACCGAGAGTTTAATGGTGCCAACTGTAACCGCAGCAGAAGGAGAAAAGCCCAATGTGCACAGTACAGAGCATGCTAACGCAGCAAAACATCCTCTGGCAGAGAGAACCCAAGGGCACCAAACCCTTTCCCAGATCCTGGGCTGCAAATTTATTCATGGGATTCAGATCCAGAGTCATGATGTGCATCCTCTGTCCTTAGGGCCGGTTAGAGCCACGGGACTCATCTTGAAGCTATGGAAAAGTGCAGGGCCTGGGCTCTCTCTTCCCAAAGGAGAAAGTGGGCTGCCAAAGGAGCTACAAGCTGGGGGAAATGTCATTAAAAGGTTACCTTTTGCAATCCAGACTGTGTCGCTTAAAATGTAACTGTCAGGATGGTAAATGCATTAAATCAAATTAACTCCACTGGAGTGAAGGAAGTGTTAAAGGGAGGGAAGGTAGTTTGTGTGGTTTATATCAGCTGGGAGAGAAAGCAGTGGAGCAGAGAAAACTTTCACGCTGCCATTTATTAAAATCACACTCAGCACTTCCCTGCCTTGCTTTAGAAACGTTAACAGATCATCGGTGCTGTTCTCATCTCACCAGTGGGGAAACAACAGCATGGAGATTAAGTGCCAATTTTAAGGTGAAGTAGATAGCTACAGCAAGCCTGTGGGAGCCAGGGCCAGAGATGAAAGAAGGTATCTAAGTTAGTTTACATGGACATGGACCTACTGGAGCACTGAGGGGGATACACAGCCCTGCAGTCGGGCTATTTAGTTTAGGGAGGTGTATAAACTCAACCACAGCACTTAACTACAGAGCTTTGGAAGCCCTGGTGGGCTCATAGAATCATTTTGGTTGGAAGAGATCCTTGGGATCATTGAGTCCAGCCATCAGCCCTACTGATGGGTCAGGCTCAAAGAGCCAGGTAGGCAAAGCAAGTTTGTTTCTCAGCAGAATCTGAAATTTTCTCTTGTTTTTCATTTTCATAGGAAAAAAAAATACACAAAGGTACCAGAAAACAACTTTCCATCTGTTGTTGAGGGTTCTGAACATTTGCAGATGACCTGACACTGATGTGAATACAGGGAGAACTTTCCTTGACTTCTTCCAATGCACTGGTGCTGGCTATCCTCACATGGGTTTCTAGTAACGGGCCAAGTAGCATAAAGCAAAGGTGTCAGAGTCCTAAATATTGGATGTGCATGAAGGAGTAAGAATTGGTTTAATTAGCCTATAACCAACGGGTAAATTTGCAACAGCTGTATCCAGGTCCATGCTTGCCATCCTTATTGTGTCCAAAGCCCGGCTTTTGGCATCTCACTGTATCAGCCTAACCCTGCCTGGTCCTTGGATCTATCTGCTGGGGGCAAAAATTAGGTCAGTCCTTCCTCTGTTCATGTCTTCTGCTCGCTGCCAACAGCAGCCTTCAGGGAGGAAAGCCAGATGGATCTCACCACTCACTCCTCTCCAAGGGGTGTGCGGAGGAGGCTCACAGGAGGAGTTTGCCTGCAGGTCAGCAATCCCTGCAGGTATTACTGCTCCCTTGCACGGGAGAGCTGCCCTGGCTCCACAGCACCTGCGACTCACCCGCTCCCAGAGAGGCAGGAGCAGTCCCTTCATGTGAAGGAGGAATAAAAATGGCAATTTGCATACAACAAAAGGCACTTTGAATCAACACCAAGTCCAGTGGGAAAGCGTTGTGGAAACAGCAGTGAAATTTATAAGTGGAAAAAGTCTTTAAGGCTTATTCGCCAAAAATGGCTATTTAGATACGTACTCGTGCACAGCACTTGTGTGCAATGGTCTCCAAATGGCACTTTTAGATGCAACTACAGTACGCAAAATAAATAAAAATAATAAAAGAGACCTGGAAAGCAATGAACTTGTGCCATTGCCAGGAACAGCGTGGCTCAAAGGCTGGTTTTAATCCTATTCTGGTTTTTATGGGTCTGAAAAAGAACCTCATTGCATCACAGGAGATTACTAAACCTCATCAACTTATTCAAAATTCTTTTATGTGCCACAAAAGGGAAAAAAATATAAAACACCTAAAAAAAACAGGACAAAAAGTAACTGCTATGAACTCCCTGCTGATAGACAGGCGCACACCTGCCTTGCATTTCCCCATGGCCAATACCCATGCTCACTTTGGAAGCCAAATCCAGACAAATATGATGCTTCAGGTATTGATTAAACAGACATTAAGAACATGCCCAAAATGAAGTGCAATCAGGCAACTGTTCTGACAGGGGGAGCGTGAGCATAAAACCACTGGAAAAGCTTTGGAAATTATTTTGTCGCTTTGGAAACAGTCAGAGGCAGGATCTAAACAGACCTCCCAAGGAACGAGAGAGAGCCCAGCCTTCAGCTTGGGTCTTCATTTCTTTCCAAGGGCCAGAAAGGCCTGGAGGACCAAGCAGCTGCATCCAGCAAGCATCCAGCTACATATACTGGAAAGGCATTGGTCCTGGGCTGATGGTGTTGGTACCAGCTTCAAGCACAGACAAAGCCCGTAGCTGTCTAGAGAAGAAGACTATCACGGGTGTCAAAATCAGGGCTGTCAGTGGGAAGACCCAATGGGTTTCCAAAAATGTGCTGCTGCAGAATATCAACTTGACCAGGCAATATGTCATCCAAAAGCTTGGAGATGGAGCAAGATCCACAACTGTTGGTGACAAAGGCCCTGTTTGGCCATGAGGAAGAAATGTATACTATTTGGGTGCAGTTTATCCAACCTGCTCCTGACATCTGTGCAGGGTTGAAACAAATGTCTTGTTTCTCTCCATAACCCAACAACGATTTAGACCTGAGGCATCCCCAAAAAATCAGGTGTCCCCCAGGAAGAAGATGATGCCAAGCCACCTAAAGATTCCTCCTCTCTCCACAGCTCCCAGAATTTGCCAATATATACCCTCAGTAAGGTACTTGCCAAGGGTTTCCAGCCCCACTCACCGCATTCTGTATTTCAGCATGACTCAAGTGAAGCCCAAACCTTGGGTAGGGTGTAGAAGATGCAATAGTCACATTATATACCTCTGTCACACCTGGGAGTTTATTGGAAAAAGACTGCAATCTCTTAAAAAACAGACTTGGGCCCAAGACTAGGCTAAAAACATTTATACCAGTGATTTTTAGGGTCTGATTTTGAGAAGAGCAGCTAAGAGCAACTTCAGATGTTGAGCCCTGCTAATGTCACCTTCATGGAAGTGTCTAGCCAGGTCCTCCCAAAATTTGGTCTCCTCTCTGGGTCCAGGAGGGAAAATATCTAATTATTATTAAAAAATATAGCCCAGTAAGTAATTACTCTTGGAGATGTGTGCTTGGTGATAGCATTTCAACAGCTCTCAACAGTAAATGGCAAGATAACAGGAAAAATGATGGCCCTTTAATTTTTGATCTAATCAAACAGCTTTTATTTACATGATCTACTAGTTAACTCCACCATATTGAAGCTGACAGACTGTCCAAGTTGCTTTAGTCCCTAATTACTTAAATGAATCAAGCACTTCTGTTGAATGATGTGTATTTTTTCCTGTCACCCTCGAAGAGACCCCCTCCTCGTGATTTAATCAGACCCATGTCCTTGCTGTAAATAACGTTTAATCATCTCAGCCAACCTCATTTTTATAATGGCCCCTTTCACTGGAGCTCAGAAGGATATTAATCCACCACCACACACACTCAAAAAAGGATGGTTTCTCAAGATCAGAAGATACTAATATTCTTCTACTTACTAGGAATTATCTTCAAGATCCTTTTACATGAGCGAGTCACGAAGAGTTTGGGGTCTTTTTGTTTTTTCCAAAGCCCATCCTTATGTCCTGCCAATAGTTGATCTGATGGAATTGAACCTGCTGGTAATAGCGTTGCTGACTTTATAACATAGGCTGAACTGTGAATTAGTGGGGACCTACTAACCCTAAGGTCAGGTCAGTTGGCAGTAGTTTCTCACAACAGTCTTACGGAGTTATTAAGGGGGGAAAAAACAATAGGGAACTTGGAAACTCTTGTGTTACTCAATAAAATCTTCAGCCACAGGCTTTCTCCAAAATAGCTAGGTTTTGCTGTTGCATATCTTCACCTAAGTGGACAATCAAAATTTGTCTCTAATTATATCTATTTAATAGCTATATTTAAAGCCTTGTCTCTCCTCCCTGGTGGGGTTTGCCTCTGTACACTCAAAGGGGCAGCAAGGATTTGGTATAATATTCATCAAATACTTTTTTTTTTTTTTCAGTCCAATCAGAAAAGCAGCCCATACCTTGTAATAAGAATATTACATTGGCTTGTGGTGGACAGACCTCTCCTTATTGATGTTTACAAATTTTACGTGAAGTAGCATGGAGAAGTACAAATATAATTGACTTTTTCAGAGATGGATCAATTCATATAAAACCTTAGTGTTATGAAACAAATAAAATAAGAACCAGTTAACATTCTTTTATGGTTCTGAAACGTAACAGAATGGGTGAAACTGCATTTAAATAATAAGAATTTCCTCTCAAAATACTGCGATAAGGTTCTGGCCATGCAGCCAGAGCGAGATTGTTATAACATAAGCCACATGGTACAACACTATCCGGTTTCATCCAGAGGGACAACAATAATCTGTGCTGTGACATAGCCATTTTAATAAAATGCATTTTTCTTTATGTGCTAACATGAAATGGAAAGCTGTAATGACACCAAAAAAAAAAAAGCCAAAACCCAACATGAAAAGCCATGAAGATCAGAGTGGGCAGAGAAGATATGTAAAGGTGATTTGAAAGATTAGGAGGGACGGAGAGCAGAAATGTTCAATGACTTCATGGAAACATTAACAACAGAATCTGGAGAAAAAAGAGAGCAGCTCTCTGTCTCAATGTTTGAAATGTAATTCTAAGGTCAGGGACCTCCATAAGAGTTTTTCCCTTGCAAGAGGGTTTTTTCTACATTTCCCTTTCAACCAGGACATCCAGAGACGCTGTTTCCAGAGAAAAGAGAGATTAGAAAATTACTCAGATAATAGACATCAGGTAAATGTGAAACGCTCAGTAAGAAAACAAATGTCATGCTCTGGAGGTCTCTTCTCAGACCAGAAGCCCTCAGAGGATGGTGCAGGAAGACCAGGCTCTGGTTGCAGAAATGGTGTCTGAACCTTACAGGGAATCATTTGCATCCCTCCCCACCACTGACCCACCAAACATGCCTCTCTGGAAAATTAGGTCACCGATCCAGAATAAAAGCTAAAAAGGGAAATGGGAAGAGCCAAGTTATTAACTTCATATATATTCAGAGCTTGAAATAATTTCCCCTTGACATTTTTAAAGCACATACCCCAACTCGAGTTTGGCTGCATTTCTTAGATCAATATGACTAGAGGGAACGTATTTCAGAGCTTGACATCAGCACAGGTTTTACCACCCAGTTCAAGAGCTGCAAAGCCAACCCTCACTCTGGAGCTCCAAAACACCCATGATGCTGCTGTGTCTCACCAAGTAGATGGGTTAGTGAACACCCCAAACCTGTGCTGAGGCAGCCTCAGCCACTCAAAAGCACATCTTTTACTCTAGTTGCCTATAGCAAATGAGAAACAGATTGTGAGTTCATAAAATACGATGTGTATTGCCTTCTCTCTTATTCTAGGGCCTCAGAGTGTTCCTTTAAGATTTGTATTTCTCTTCCAGACTCCATGGTGGGTTATGAATACTCATTATATAGCCAAACCTGCCACAAAGTGAGTCAAGAAGCAGCTAAGGGATGTTCTTAAGAATGTTGGGAATTGGTGGAAGGTGCAGGGATGGAAGGCTCCCAGGTCTTCTCTTAAATTACAGAATTACAGAATCACACAGAATATCAGGCATTGGAAGGGACCATGAAAGCTCATCCAGTCCAATCCCCCTGCTGGAGCAGGAACACCTAGAGCAGGTCACACAAGAACACATCCAGGCGGGGTTTGAATGTCTCCAGAGAAGGAGACTCCACGGCCTTCCTGGGCAGCCCCTGCCAGGGTTCAGTCGCTCTCACTGTGAAGAAATTTTTCCTCATATTTAACTGGAATCTCCTATGTTCCACTTGCATCCATTACCCCTTGTCCTGTCATTGCGTATCACTGAGAAGAGCCTGGCTCCATCCTCCTGACACTCACCCTTTACAGATTTATAAATGTTAATAAGGTCACCCCTCAGCCTCCTCTTCTCCAAGCTGAAGAGACCCAGCTCCCTCAGTCTTTCCTCCTATGGGAGATGCTCCACTCCCTTCATCATCTTGGTAGCCCTGCCCTGGACTCCCTCAAGCAGTTCCCTGTCCTTCTGGAACTGAGGGGCCCAGAACTGGACACCATATTCCAGATGGGGTCCCACCAGGGCAGAATACAAGGGGAGGAGAACTTCTCGCGACCTACTGACCACCCCCCTTCTAATACAGCCCAGGATGCCATTGGCCTTCTTGGCCATGAGGGCACAGTGCTGGCTCATGGGCATCCTGCTGCCCACCAGGACCCCCAGGTCCATTTCCCCTACGCTGCTCTCCAACAGGTCATTTCCCAACCTATACTGGTCCCTGGGGTTGTTCTTGCCCAGATGCCAGACTCTACACTTGTCCTTGTTCTATTTCATTAAATTTCTCCCCTCCCAACTCTCCAGCCTGTCCAGGTCCCGCTTCCCGCTGAATGGCAGCACGGCCTGCTGGCCTGCCAGCCACTCCTCCCAGTTTGGTGTCATCAGCAAACTTGCTGATAGTGCACTCTATTCCCTCATCCAAGTCACTGATGAATATATTGAAGTGTCCTCATTTCGCTGGTTCAAATACCAGGGAATTGGACCCCACGTGAAGTTCTGTATTCCCTCATTTCACTGAGAGTTTGTACCACTGCAGAGGGCAGTCCACACTGGGTAGCTTCTTGCTTTGTACAGCTGTAATATGCAGGAGTTTCATTCCTAGATGCAGATTTGGATTTTGAAGACACCAAGAAATTAGCTCTAGGTTTCAGCTAGAAAAGTGACGGAATGAAGGCACTTGCATCTCCTTTAAATACACTCATAAGGGGACACCTTCATCAAACGTGCTCAATTTGCAAATGGAGACAAAATGTTTTCTCCCAGTTCCACCTTTACAAGTACAGCCTGAGATCTCTATACAGTGCTGGGGACCTTCACTGCCTACCTCAGTGGTATTAAAAAAACACATCAAAAAGGAATGAAGCATGAGGAAGAAAGTGCCTTCTGTGCTGAGAAGAGTATGAGAAAGAGTTTGATTTAGCTGCACTAATTCCATTTTCCAAATAAGAGTCCCAAATCTGCTTTGCTGCCACAATAAGCTTGCAATCATGCAGGGGCACAGAGTTTCTGGTATGACATTTCATTACAGCAGTATTAGGGCTCATAATTCTTATGCATTTGTCATTCAACACAAGAGAGGGCGCCCATATAGACCTACAAACACGTGCATGGCTGCTGCAAACACATTGCCTCCCCAGAAACCACCCTGGTGTTTCTTTCCTGATTGTACCTCTCATGATAAGATCTACAAGGCTTCCAAAAGTTGTGCTGATATAGCAATAATCTGGAAATATCCTTCTGGAGGTGCCTATTGATTGTCGCTGTGGGTGGATTATATGAGGGATCTATCTTAATTACCACAAACCATCGCCTTGGAATGGCCAGCAATGTAGCAAAAATGATGCACAAGGAGATCCATTACTCTCAGGGAAAGGTCAATCCAATAGGATGTATGTTTGCATTCAGGTCAAGTGATGGCTAGTCCATCACCAAGCTCCATTCTCACTGCCCTGTCAGCTCCGTAATGGCTTCACCTCTCCTCCCTACCTCTCACCTCCCTCTCCCTGGTGCCAGACTGATAACACGAATTAGGGCAGCTGGAGGTAACAGGGCACAGCTGTATTATCGCAGATGATAAACAGTGTCAAAGACAATTACGGGAGCTGCAGAGAGAGGTGGGACCTTTCAAACCCATCCTTTTGCTTCCTGTGCTGTGGGAGGAGAATACCTGGCCCATGATGTGAGCAGAAAAGGGAAAGTGGAATGAGGAAGCCTGCTTTGCTGCCTCTTTCTCTGTGAAGCACTTTCTCCCCTTTGGGAGCATCTCTGGTCTGCTGGAAACCCAGCTCTGCAAAAGTCTCATAGAGCAGGACAGGGAGGCTTGAGTAGGAGGGAGCTCACACATGATTGGAAAAGAAGCTGGATGTTGATGGAGGCATCAATATATCCACAATGGTCATAATTAACTCTGGCACCACATGGCAAAAATATATTCATGCCTGGCAGAGGTGCCTATCAGAGGTTTGCTAGGCAACATAGGACAGAAGCATGGGTAGGGAGCTACGAAGAGTGCTCCAAAGCACCATCTCCCTCTCCTTTTCTGCTGGGTACAGTCACCCCAGCAGGGCTGGTCTCTTGCTTCCAGGCTCCTCCATCAGGCCTCCTCCATTAGTGTCTGCATGAACAGAAGTGAACACCTACCTGTGCAACCACTGGACAGTGTCCCATGGTGTTGTAAGTAGTTTGGCTACTGCCAACACACAGCCTGTGCACAAAATGAGTTTATAAACTTGCAAATTAATTAAGTTTGTTATATATTAAATAAGTTTATAAATTGCCTGGATTTGGGTAGGTTTTTCCATACCTGTCATCAGATCTCACACCCATGGGTGCTTCTAAGTCCCCTCTAGCTAGAACCAAAACAGATTTGTCTGGACAGCAATGACCATGTGTACCTGGGTCTGCAAGTCTGTCTGCTGCACCAGATCCTAACGGAAAAGACAAAAACATACAGATTCAATCGTATGGAAACAGAACTGGGATTGACTAGATTTCCTCAATTTCAGGGCTAATCTAACATTTAAGTCAGGAGAGGAAAAGTCAGCCAGGTGAGCTAACCATTGTCCTCCTGCAAAGCTTTTGGGTTTCTGCCTTGGTATGGACACCAGCCCAGGTATATCTCCCTTTTTTTTACCCCTTTTATTCATCTGCCAATGGTATTTCATGAAAAGAAATTACTCTACCTGGAGTTCAAGGGCAAAAGGACTTTGCAAAACTGTTTCCACTTCTGCTTCCCAACTCTTCCCACCACAGCCCTCCTGAACTTTTTGGTAACTAGCACAGAAACTCTTTCTAGGTAACTAGCGTGGGTGTGTTGCAACACTCTTAATGATGGCCTCATCTGGAATTGCCTTATTAATATTTATTAAGTGATCAGTAGCTGCAGGTACATTCTTTAATAACTTATTTATAAAGCACGCTATAAAACACATTAAAAATACATTCTTTAACAGATAACGCCATAACAAGATGCTGTAAAGCAAACTATAAAATGTAAATGACGGCTGTACCTGAGCAGAGGACACACAGGAGGCCTGAAAAAGCAGGGAGAAGGGAAGGGAAGCTGTACCAAATATGTTTGAAAATGAGCAGTACCTTTTGGTGGATCAGGGGATCCATCTGGATGGCATTTAAAAGGATAAATACGGAGCGCTGGTCTGCTTTGACCCATGGCTGTGGGCAAACAGAGGGGAACATGGAGCTACTGCAAAAATATTCCTCAGCAGGGTGGGAAAAGGGCTCCTGAAGCTACCTGCAGGTGGTGGTAGGTCCTCCTGGATCCCTGCAGGCCCCCAGCCCATCTTTCCCTGCACCTCTGCTCCCTGTGCTTTTCAGACACCCCTTTGCCTTTTCTTCCCCCTCCTTCTGTTCCACAGTTCTCCCTCTTTTCCTCCCCTCTTGTCTTCCTGCACCGTTTTCCACCTTCTTTACAGGCTATCGGTGATACCATTAGAATATCAACAGACTGTCAAGAATTTAAATGTTTTTAAGTGTAGGAGCCATGCCTTTGGTTCCCAGGGACCCTAGAGAAGGAGAACGGATAGCAGAGCCATCATCACCCTTTTCTTGCAAAGCAGGATAGATCCTCAGTGCTCCTGTACATCCATAATCCCTTCCATGCCTCTGCACAGAGCCAAGGAAAACAGCACCAGCTTTCCTCCTAACTAGGAATATAGAAAGATATTTTGATATCCTAACTTTCCTCCTTACTAGCTCTTCTTTGATATCGTCACTCTGGAGCAAGGAAATTAGGGGGTTTTCTATCCCTAGGAAAATCCAGCCCACTATCAGATTGGGGTTTCCACCTCAGCTGAGCGCCAACAGTTCCCACCAGAGCAAAAAGGAAAAAGAAGATCCAAGGGTCAGTTCATGGGATCTGGAAGCAGTCAAGTCCTGCCCACCACAAGCAGGTGGGCTCCTCCTCCTACACTCTACTCTTTCATACCTTTTCCAGGGGCATCTGCTGCTCCTCACGTTGGTCTTACCAGGTAAGCACTCCTTATGCTCCTGAATGTTCCACCATGAGCGAGAAAAGTCACAAAAACTCATTAGCAACCACATTCAATTGTTAATTAATTCTTTCGGATTAGAGGAAAAGTTGATGAGAATGAAGACCCATCTTTAGCTTGGCTTTGCAAAATATTTGCGAGCAAGCTTATGTTTGTGTATATATTTGGGGAAAAAAATGTGATTTTTGGAGGTGTGTGCAAAGAGAATTCAAAGAGCTAGCAGGCAATGTGCCCACTCCCAGCTCAGACCGGATTTCCAGCAGGAGAGGTCCTCAGAAAATCCAGAACCTTCAAAAATGGAGGCAGAAAATATAAATAAANTTTCCTTTAGTTTTTCTATCTGTGACAACCCTTTTTATGCATTTAATTCATTCTCAATTTCTCATAATCAGGCGAAAGGTGTCCCCTAAGGTTAGGAGAGAGCTTGTCAAAAAGGCAGCGTAAATTTGCAGAGGTAATCACCAGTCTATCTCCTCTCCCCACTGCCCGTGGAACTATTAACTAATATCACTGTCTAATCTTTTTTGTACTTATTTATTTTGCAGCGAGAAACTAGTGTTATAAACACCCCTACTGTCAAAACTTGTCATCCTCATTACCTCAAGGCGGGCTCCATCTCAGTTATTCTAATTTCATAGTTTCTCGAATTTACAGCCGCTGGAAATTGAGTACAAAATCCATTATCATTTGTATATTTTAATTATGCAAATGAGGCAGCTCAGCTGCTCTGGCCGGGACCTGCAGGGATGCCTAACTTCAGTCTGGGTGATTACAATTTATCCAGTCGAGTCACTTTAATTGTAACAAGCTAATTACATTGTTCCATTTGGCTTTAACAAAAGAAAAGGAGACGGAAGGCGCTTAATGGCAAAGGCCCGGCGTTTCGCTCCCCGGCGAGCGCGATGGCGGGGGACAAGGAGGAAGCTGGGGGGGACACGGATGAGGCGAGACACGGCCCCACACACCTGCAGAGGCGATGGGGTGGTTTGGGAGCACGGGGTGTCCGGAAGGGACGGGCAGGACATCACCTGGGGTGAATCGAGGGAAAGGGATGCTCAGTGCCCTTGACCATCGCCAGCTTGGCCGAGGGCAAACCGTCACCAGCAGCCAGTGGGATGCCGAAGGGGGAGGTAAAAAACTACATCCTACCCCCTGCCTCTGGCTCCTTCCCCTGGGGAATTTAACAGAGACACATCTCCGCCTTCAGTTAAGGTCTCAGGGACCGCTGGTGAAGTCCCTGGGTATCAAGTCTTTATCTCCTTTGTAAGAAATATTATCTGTATTTATAGGCATTTCATTCAGGTACAAAAGGGAAAAAGAGGAAGAAAAGGGAAAAAAGAAAAAAAAAAAAAAAAACACCTTACCACCTCAAGTNAACCACATTCAATTGTTAATTAATTCTTTCGGATTAGAGGAAAAGTTGATGAGAATGAAGACCCATCTTTAGCTTGGCTTTGCAAAATATTTGCGAGCAAGCTTATGTTTGTGTATATATTTGGGGAAAAAAATGTGATTTTTGGAGGTGTGTGCAAAGAGAATTCAAAGAGCTAGCAGGCAATGTGCCCACTCCCAGCTCAGACCGGATTTCCAGCAGGAGAGGTCCTCAGAAAATCCAGAACCTTCAAAAATGGAGGCAGAAAATATAAATAAATAAATGACTTTTAAAAAGACAAAAAATAGATTCATGGAAAAATGGAAAAGCACAATTTGGTCGCAGACAGACCCTGGAGCTGACCTGGCCAAGGTGTTAGCTACCCAAACCTTTTTTTTTTCTCCTATTTTCACCTGGGATCCCGAATTTTTTGCGCAATCAGCCTCAATTCAGGACCGCTCAGCCTCTCCATTTCCTCCTGGCGGGAATGCTGAAACCTCTNCTCAAGGCGGGCTCCATCTCAGTTATTCTAATTTCATAGTTTCTCGAATTTACAGCCGCTGGAAATTGAGTACAAAATCCATTATCATTTGTATATTTTAATTATGCAAATGAGGCAGCTCAGCTGCTCTGGCCGGGACCTGCAGGGATGCCTAACTTCAGTCTGGGTGATTACAATTTATCCAGTCGAGTCACTTTAATTGTAACAAGCTAATTACATTGTTCCATTTGGCTTTAACAAAAGAAAAGGAGACGGAAGGCGCTTAATGGCAAAGGCCCGGCGTTTCGCTCCCCGGCGAGCGCGATGGCGGGGGACAAGGAGGAAGCTGGGGGGGACACGGATGAGGCGAGACACGGCCCCACACACCTGCAGAGGCGATGGGGTGGTTTGGGAGCACGGGGTGTCCGGAAGGGACGGGCAGGACATCACCTGGGGTGAATCGAGGGAAAGGGATGCTCAGTGCCCTTGACCATCGCCAGCTTGGCCGAGGGCAAACCGTCACCAGCAGCCAGTGGGATGCCGAAGGGGGAGGTAAAAAACTACATCCTACCCCCTGCCTCTGGCTCCTTCCCCTGGGGAATTTAACAGAGACACATCTCCGCCTTCAGTTAAGGTCTCAGGGACCGCTGGTGAAGTCCCTGGGTATCAAGTCTTTATCTCCTTTGTAAGAAATATTATCTGTATTTATAGGCATTTCATTCAGGTACAAAAGGGAAAAAGAGGAAGAAAAGGGAAAAAAGAAAAAAAAAAAAAAAAACACCTTACCACCTCCAGTAGCCCAGATCAGCAATTACTTTCTCAGACCCACAATAAATGCTCAGTACCTAAATTAAATACCCAGGAGAGATGTAATATGGCTGCCCACACCTTCACAGAGGCTGTTAATAAATAATTACTTCTCTTGCACTGGCCATCTGAGGATCTCAAAACCTTTTGTAAGTATTAATGAATAAAGCCTCGGTGTGATAGAGCAGAGGCATATTCTCATCAGCTCTTTATAAATGAAGGTGCAGAGAGGCAAAGCAGCTGTAGGGGTTGCAAAGGAAGAGCTGGATTTAGTCCAGCCAAGTCGTAGACACTTGTTTGGTCAGACACCTCCCGCTCCTCAGTTATATCCCGTAACCCACAGCTTGAAGACCATCCCTTAGATCAGATCCCATCCCCAATCTGCACAGCTCTTCCAAGCAGATTCCATGGCCTCCTGTGGTGGCAGTGGTCACTGGTTTCCTCCAAGCCTCCTTCTCCAGGAGTGCAAGGACTGCCAGTGGTAGCTGGATGGCTGCTTCAGAGAACACAAACTTGAGGACAGCAGCTCAACCAGTGGGTGAAAATCTGCATGCATGTGGGATCTGAAGTTTGTTTACAAAAAAACGTCTTGTTGGCCTCAAAGGCACCACAAGCAGAGCCTCAGCACAAGACATCAGTCCATGCCAGCAGAGCCACTCCAACCCTGCAGCGTATCAGCTGTGCTGCCCACGTGCCCTGGGTGAGCTCCAAGTCCTCCTTCGTGGTCCTCATGGACACTGTGGATCGGGACTGCTGGGGCTAATGATGAGAGGGGGGTCTCTCCCCCATGAGACCTCCAGAACCTCTGCTGAAATTTGTAAAAGGGTTGTGCCTCTTCTGATGTTAGCATTTGGAAACATACCTCCCCTCTTTAAAATCTCTGCCTGGCGACTGTGGCATTAACTGGAGAATAGAATAATCATTCCTTGGCAGAGAAGAGATGAGAGAACCGCATAGATCTTCTCCTTCTCCAGTTGCTAGGGATGTGTGTTATTATTGTTATTGTTATTTCCTTCGATACACAGCATTCAATTAATTTCCTTCGGCACACGTTTATGGCACTCCAAGGAGCGTTCCAGGAGAGGAGCTCTGTTTTTCCAGCACATCCAGTCCGCCAGCATCCTTTGTGCCAGTTCCACTGCTTTGGAGGGGGTCGGGGCGAGGAGACAGAGGAGAGAGAAGCTTGGGGGGGAGTGTGAGGGGGGGTGATCCATCCCAAAGAAACACTTGCCCTTGGCCACAAGCACAGATGCTGAAGCAACGGAAGCCTGGGCACTGCTCCTGTTATCCCCAGGTGAGTGTTCGTGGGGTCCCGTTCAATAAAGCAGCAGTAACCACCATCTTGCCGCATTCCCTTGTCGGCCACCAAGCCATGGCAGGGAAAGGAAATTGAACCCATTAAACACACACACGGATGCCTCTGTGCCGCTGCCCTGCTCAGGAGAGGAGGAAGGAGCCTCTATTAATTTTTTTTTTCTCCTATTGTGCCTTTACCAAATGCAATCATTTAATCATTAAAAAGAGGAGGCGGGAGGGGGAAGCATGATGAGGGGAGGCAGCAGCTACTGTAATATCCATGCAGTGGGTCTCCAGGAGAGACACATAGAATAGGATCTCACAGAATCACAGAATGATATGGGGGTAGAAGGGACCTGTGGAGATCATCTAGTCCAACCCTCCTGCCAGAGCAGGTCCACCCGAGAGCAGGTTGCACAGGAACATCTCCAGGTGGGTTTTCAATGTCTCCAGAGACAAAGACTCCACCACCTCTCTGGGCAGCCTCTTCCATGGCTCTGCCACCCTCAAAGGAAAGAAGTTCCTCCTCACGTTTAGATGGAACCTTTTATGTTCCAGTTTGTGTCCGTTCCCTCTTGTCCTGTCCCTGGGCACCACTGAAAACAGACTGGCCCCTTCCTCTTGACATCCACCCTTTAAGTATTTATAGGTGTCCATCAGATCCCCCTTTCAGTCTTCTCCAGACTAAAAAGATTCAAGACCTTCAGCCTTTCCTTGTAAGAAAAATGCTCCAGGTTTCTAATTGTCTTTGTAGCCCTTTGTTGTACCCTCTCCAGCAGTTCCCTGTCCTTCTTGAACTGGGGACTGCCCAGAACTGGATACAGCACACCAGGGCAGAGTATAGGGGGAGTATGACCTGCTGGTCACACAATGTCACTCTTGCACTCTGGGTGCTGGTGATGGCTGTGTTCACAACGGCACATTTGTGCCTTACTCCCACTCCCCAAGGAGCTCTTCAACTTCACTGCATCTGGGGCTCCCTCCCTCCTCCAATGCACCCTGTTTGGGAGCCCTGCCAGGTCTCTGGGCACCTTGCTTTGGGCTCAGCAGCTCTTTCAGGTGGATATTCTCCACAACCTGGCTCTGCAGAAACGACACTGCTATGCCCTACCCAGATGAATTTGGTTAGACAGCCTGGGCACACCAGTGTTCTTAAGTATTGTGGCCTTAGCACTGATGGACCATGTAATCGCCACATGGCTGTGGCTCCACAGCCACAGCAACCCCAGCAATAGTGCAGTGGGGACCTGCTGGTGGTCCTCCTGCCAGCAAGGTGTTAAGGAAGAGCTGCTACTTCTCGATGTGCACCAGGGCTCCAGCAGTGCACTCCCACCATCTCTCAGGCTTATGAAACCCTGGCTTCAGATGACAGTACTGAATTGCTGTGTCAGACCCTGAGCTCTGAGCTTACCATCATGAAGGAGTAAGGCCCAGCCTGGTGCTCAGGTAAGAGCACAAGCACAGACATTCATGAGTTGGACCAAAAGCCTTGCCCAGCGTCCTGTCTCATAATGTGGTCGTAAAGATATGCCATGAGAGAAGCATGCACATCTCCACTAAGGGTTCTCCTGCGCCACAGTCATTTCCTGGGCCAGATGTAATTTCTCTGCCCTCCAGAGCACACTGTGGAAATCTATCTCCTTCTCATTTTTCAGTCCCCTGTTAACCACTCATAAAGTGTTAGCAGCAGCTTAGAATGCAACGCATGGCTTCTCCCACAGAGAAGACAACCAAGTGAAGAGAAAGGCCTGAGCCTACAAAGCATACGGATCCGGGGAAGCATGAGATGGCATTAAACAACTAGCACTATATATCATTTGTAGCCTTGTGTCCTTTGTCACACACACTTCTAGTTCAAGCAGGGACGAGACCCTTCCTACACTAAATCTTTAAGCCAGGCCACCTGAGGAAGCCTGTGTTTAAAGGCACATGTAATCACAAGCCTGAGGACAATGCAGTCT
Organism: Jacana jacana; assembly: GCA_013400555.1. Taxonomy (NCBI): domain Eukaryota; kingdom Metazoa; phylum Chordata; class Aves; order Charadriiformes; family Jacanidae; genus Jacana; species Jacana jacana. The sequence continues at coordinate 130,768 of VZTM01008414.1, forward strand.
GTGAGTTGTGTATTATGTACCTGTATAGGTAATCGTATAGGGGAGCTTCTGTAAGTGATAACCATGATCTGGGTTGGCTGCCTGTGGCACACAACAATAAAGAACAAGTGTAAAGAAGCACAAGAATTATCCTATAAGACACCATCTCTTCAGTTGCAGGGAGAAAGCTGTGGGCATCTTCAGTTCAGTCCAGCTGGTGGCCAGTCACAAGTGGTGTTCCTCAGGGCTCAGTACTGGGGCCATTTCTGTTTAATATCTTTATTGATGATCTTGACAACAATATAGAGAACACCATCAGTAAGTTTGCAGATGACACCAAGTGAGGTGGGAGTGTACACCTGCATGAGGGCAGGGAAGCTCTGCAGAGGGACTTGGATAGGTTGNTGGGGCATAAATCTTATGAGAAATGATTGATGGAGTAGGGACTGTTTAGTTTGAGGAAGAGGAGGCTGAGGGGAGACCTCATCCCTCTCTACAACTGCTTGAAAGGACATTGTAGAGGGGTTGGTGCTGGTCTCTTCTCACAGGGAATTAGCGATAGAAGGAGAGGGAATGGCTTCAAGCTGCAGCAGGGTAGGGTTAGGCTGGACATTAGGAAAAAATTCTTCCCAGAGAGAGTGGTCAGAGCCTGGAATGGGCTGCCCAGGGAGGGGGTGGAGTCCCCATCCCTGACTGTGTTTCAGAGTAGATTGGATGTGGTGTTGAGGGATCTGGTGTAGGGGAGAACTTGTAGAGTGGGGCTGATGGTTGGACTTGATGATCCCAAGGGTCTCTTCCAATCTAAATGATTCTATGATTCTCACCTTTGCGCTCACTTTTCCTCCCCTTTAATTTTCTACAAAACTTTGAGGACCTTTTCCAACATGAAGTAGAAAACTCCAAATTAACCCACTGCTGCCTTCAAAAGCTTAAAAAAAAAGAAGGCAGCACTTCTGTCATTTTTCTGCCCCCTCCAGCAGACAGGTAGAGCATCCTCATGTCACGCTGAATCTGGTGAGACAACAGGCACAACTGGTGCTGAATATCTCAATGGAAGGAGTTGTGGGTCATCTTAAAACCCCAGACATGGATGACAGCCCGTATAGCCGTGTGCCCACACACTGCTCCCCAGCATCCAGATGAAACACCACCTGAGCATTTTACTGAGATGTCCATCAGATTTTAACACAATAACCTCTCCTATGGGTTTTTAATGTTTGCTATTTCGCACAGCGCTACCATTGACATTGGAGGCACATTTCACTATGTGTCTCTAATGGTATAGGAATAAAATGCCTGGAGAAATAAATAATAATAAGGTCTTTTATAGCTTCTTATACTGGCAGATCTCAGATTAATTGAAATTATATGCCTTATGCCTGCTCATCCTCAGGACAGAGATTAAAATGGGAAATAAGCATTTGTAGCTACGTAGATGAGAATGCAAGGTGGGATTTTTCTGACAGGCTAAGGTATTTGGGCATCTTTGTTTACCATTGCAAGTCCTGACCTTGAAGATGAATAAGGCTCTTGGGATATACATGCCACTCATTTTGCATGACATAAGCCCATAAGCACCTATGTGACTTCTGAAAGAGAAGTTTTGCAATGTTCTGTAGAGGTGTTACTAAGTCACAGAATCATAGGATGGTTTATGTTGGAGAGGACCTTAAAGATCATCTAGTTCCAAACCCCGACCCTATGGGCAGGAACACCTCCAACCAGACCAAGTTGCTCAAAGCCCCCTCCAACCTGGCCTTGAACCCCTCCAGGGATGAGACAGCCACAGCTTCTCTGGGCAACCTGGGCCAGGGTCTCACCACCCTCACAGAAAACAATTTCTTCCTCAGATCTCATCTTAATCTTCCCTCTTCCAGTTTCAAACCCTTCCCCCTTGTCCTATGGCTCCCCTCTCTGGATCATGAGTCCCTCCCCAGCTTTCCTGGAGCCTCTTGACGGACTGGAAGGGTGTCCAAGGTCTCCCTGGAGCCTTCTCTTCTCCAGGCTGAAACCTCCCCAACTCTCTTCACCTGTCCTTACAGCAGAGGAACTCAAGCCCTCAGAGCATCTTCATGGCCTCCTCTGGACCCACTCCAACAGGTCCATGTCCTTCTAATGTCGGTCGTCCCAGAGATGGAGGCAGCAGCGGTAAGGGAGGGTAGTCTCCCCAGAGCAGAGCAGAGGGGCAAAATTCTCCCCCTTGCCCTACTGACCACACTGCTGGGATGCAGCCCAGGGTGTGAGGGACTTTCTGGACTGCCAGTGCATGTTGCTGGCTCATGTTGACCTCCTCATCCACCAATGTCCTCACGTACTTCTCCTCAGGGCTGCTGTCCATCCATAGTCTACACAGCCCAGATTTGTGCTTGGGATTACCCCGACGAGGGTGCAGGTCCTTGCACTTGGGCTGGGTGAACTTCATGAGGTTTGCACTTTTATCCTGAAGTCCCTTTAGGATAAAATGATTTAAGGGCTCAATTCCTATTGCAGGTTAACAGGAACTCTGTTTTTAAATCCACTGGAACTTGATGATGCAGGGATGTCTCAAAGTGGGGAATGAACTTTTGGCCTCACCTACGGCCAGTGAGAGATTTGGGCTGCATGTAAACTAGGGAGGACAAAAGATAAGGGTGGACAGAAGATATTAAATGGAAGTGAGATGGAACAGATTTGGGTCCAGGTGGAGCAGAAGTTTCTTTTAAGATCTAGTACCAAATTAGCACCACTGGAAGGCAACCAAAAATATTGGCACATTCATGGTGAATTTGATGGACTGTTTCAGACACAAGGAAGACTTAATCCAAAATTACAGCAAAAAATAACTTGTTGTTGTTGGTTTTGTTTTTGTTTCCACTTTGACTGCCTCCTTTTAATTTTAGAAGAGTATATAAAGATGCAAACCTAAACCAGAATTTTATTTTGGTTCAAATATGGAACAAAAGGGAAACATCCTCATTTGAATAAACCTAAGACAACACTTTATTCAACTTCTCAGCAGATAAGATGTCCACTAAGCTGGTGTCATTTCACAAGCACCATGTGTACATTAAAGAGAGCGGAAACACAGAATCTATCTCCTGGCCCAGGCTTTTTTATTTCTTTAGATAGTACAAGACAATGATCCCCATAAAGGCCTCTAGCTATGATTGCATAAAGCGCGTTAAAAACATCAGTGACACTTGTATCACAAATTACCAATTTTCTCCTTCAAAATTTCTTCCACTTTCCATGTTTAAATTTTCATCTTCTGGGAAATAAAGTGCTGGGAAAATAGATTCCTGGACAATACTAACAGAAATGGTTTCCAGACTTTTGGGTTCATTTCTTAAATGTCACAGTAACAGTAACAGCCGGAGACATACCCTTTCGCTTTTCTTTTAGGTTTGGTAACAAGTTCCAGTCCTCCAGAATGAAAGAGGTACTTTGGGACAGCATTATTACCGCTATAATGAACTTTTATGCATGCTTTATTCATTTTATTATGTAGCCTTACAGTAATCTATACTCATAAAATCCCAGGACTCTTCTCTCTAATGTCCTCTCTATTAATTGCTATTTGCATCAAAAATAAAATTGCTATGGTCAATAATTTAAATTCCATCAACATTAAATTTAAAAAAATAAAAAAAGGAAAGGATGAAGAAAGCATTGAAAGAGCATGAAGGGAAAGATTTTATTCTCAGAAATATTCTTCCGGCTAATTTAGCTCATGTAGATGAACCAAAGTACTGTGATAGCAACCCCACCTACCACGGATATTTTTGCTCTGTGGCCATGCTAATGTGTTTGAGTATCAGCTTGATGGCTGGTGGGAGGGCAGCACCGTCCATGAATCCCAGCAGCTGCTGGCATCAACGTCGTCACACCGACAACAGGCACTGCACGTAATTAAACACCCAAGTAGGCAAACCCAGACGAAGGCAGCCGTAAGTTGTCAACAGTCAGCTCGTAAGGCTATATATCACGGCTGATATATAGCACTCCTGATGCTGTTGCCATCAGCAGGGAAAAAAAAAGAAAAAAATATTGAAAAAAATTAAGTTGGATTTTTTTTTTTTTTTCTGAAGGTTTGGAGGTGGGGAGAGAGGGAGAACAAGGCATTTAAACTTCTTCATCGCTGCTGCTGACGGTAACAAAGATAGATCATCGGTTACGAAATCGCCAGCCTTAAATCTTTCCTCCCGGCCACATTTTCACACTGTGCCGTGGGATCTCCCCTTCAGGGACTCCTATAGGGTGGACCCCCAGGGTTTACAGGAGGAGGTTGTGATGCCAGGGAGCGTAGGGCTCACCAGCACCCAGCCCAGCGAGGGCAGCAGCACCACCCACCCTCCTCTCCCAATTTTCATCACTCGGGGGAAACAGGGCAGGATTGCGCCAGACTATTTGTATTTAAATGAAAGATGCCATTCCTGGCTTGAGGGGGAGGTAGGGAAGGAAAAAACAAACCCACAGAGCAGCAGAAGGGCAGCAGAAGCTCCTTGCAGCAGGCCCAGCCCCTCCATGCAGTAGATGGAAGGATGTAAATAATTGAAGAGGACCATTTTGCAACCCGTTGACCCCTGAGCGTCACACATCACTCGTGCAGATACCCTCTCTCTCCAGCCCAGCCCGCCCGGCCCTCCACTTCGCTGCGTGTGCTGCTAATGACCTTTCATGAGAATTAACTGATGCTAACGCATCAGCTACAGATCTCCTGCATTTTTAAAAAGTTTGTCTACTTGTTTGCCTACGCAGATTAGTTTGGTAAAAACAAGCATCGTGATTTAAACAGCTGGTTATGGACATGCTTATTGAGCTGCCGGGTAGCATTTTCCACCCTGCTCATAGAATCATTGAATTGCCTAGGTTGGAAGGGACCTTGGAGATCATCTAGTCCAACCATCAACTTAATTCTGATCAAGAAAAGAAATAAAATCACCAAAACCACCCTGCAAACAAAAAAAACAAACACAAAAAACCCCACAAACTATCACTAAACCATGTCACCAAGCACTATGTCAACCCATCTTTTGAATACCTGCAGGGATGGTGCCTCAACCACTTCCCTGGGCAGCCCATTCCAATGCTCAGTAACTCTTTCAGTGTTCAAAATTTTTCCTAAAAAAAAAAAAAAAAGTCCTAAAAAATTCTAATAGAAAGCTTTGGAAGACTGTCAAAAAACAGAAGGGAGGGTTCCTGTTAAACTTGCAAAGCTACATAATTATGGCAAGTCCGAGTATGCCATATTATATAGCAATTATATGGCATATGGCAATCATGGCAGGTTCTAAGCTGAGGAGACTCAAAGCCCATGTGAAATTTGGGGGTTTGTTTTGTTTAGTTTGGTTCAGTTTGTTGCACATGAGAGGGAGAGTAGGTGGGCCCAGAGGTGAATAGAGGTGGATGGATGAGTGGAGTCTCCCAGTCCCTCCTGGCCACCCCTTTCTCCAGCAACAACGTATGGGATGGGCTGCAGGGCAGAACCATGGAGCAAAAAGATGCTCTCTGTCCCGAAGGGAGCACAGTCAAGACTGAAAATAAAACTGTAAGGCTGAAGACCTAAGTGAAAATAAAACAGAACCACTCTGCTCACGCTCCAGATCAGAAATTCAGATCACCATAAACAGATGAGGCATTTCCAGCATTTGTGTGTTCCCTGGTCATCCCAAAGGTTTTTCTCCTTCAAGATTTATTTACACACAGGAATATAAGTGACCACGTTGGCAACAGGAACATGGTAGCTATTTCTATTGCATGCTCCATGCCCGGGTCCCTTGGCTCTTTATAAGCATTAGCTAAATAGACATCACTATCACTGTGTAATCGGTTTTGTACTGATTTTTTTCTGGTAGGGAAGCCAAGGCATTGATGGGTAAGTAATTATCCAAGCTCACGTTCATGTGGGCAGCAGAATGAAGGTGTCTGCTTTGCAGCAAGAGGTCCCGATGAGGTGCAGGCATCCACCAGGAGAGTTTCTGCAAGAGGGGCTGCAAAGGCACCTGAGAAAAAGCCACTGTGTTGTGCCAGGGTAAGGGAAGCAAACAGCAAACCAAAAATCAAGAGAATTTGTGCTTTTGAGAGGGAAATCAGGATAGTGTCACGTGCTAAAATACCTCCCTGCACTGCCCAGCCTCTTTCATGAACTCTGGGGAGAGGGACCCCAAGCTGCAGGAGCACCCATTGCAGAGAGGTCTTCTCCTGTCAAAACGTGGGGCTGCTGAGACACATCCCGAGGGAAAGCTGTGATCTCACACACCCCTCCAGAGTGGTTTAACACTGACGGCAGATGGGCAGACAGAGTGGAAGACAAGCAGGTGGATCCACCTAAAAGGCTTACCTTCTGGATAACTGATTTGTGTTACCTACTCTCTTTGAACAACTGGCATGGTCACTTTAGAGGAAAAATTGCTGGTGTAAGAAACAGGCTGCCTTCATCATGCCTATTAATATTAACAAAAGCTGCTAGATTTGTTAAGTGTAAGGAGAATAAGAAGTTGTTGAATTTATTTGTCTCTCAGGAATTGGGGGTTTGGGATAGCTTCCCAATTTTATCCTTTGTGGATCAGTCAGATTCTCCTCTTGGAGAAGACCATAGAAGGCGAATTATCTGAACATTTCTCCCCAAGAGTTGAGATCTCACAAATCATCACAGTAACAGCTCAGAGAAGCTCTCCTTGAATGGACGATGGCCACAGGGTGGTTACTGATCCTGTGGATCCACAGACATCCACTTTGGCAAAGCATCAAGAAGGACCATTGCATGGCCATGCATGTGGGTTCCTGGATGTTATGGGGGAGTGGAAACATTTTTAAAAAAAAGCTTCTTATCAGATGACTGTCAGACAAACACTTGTTTTGCTTCTCAACATCCAACCATGTACCTTGGTCCAGTGTTCAGCAAGGGGTTGCACCCAGGTCTGGCAGCACAAGCCGGCTGGACACTAAGAAAGCAGAAAACATAGAAATTACCACCTCTGAAAGGTAAGAAAATGAGGGAGATCTTAATGCAGTCTAGGTGAATGCACTGGAGAATCTCTGTCCCACATATAAAGCGGTAGAAAAGTAAATTAGACCTTTAATTTTATAGATTAAAAAGTGCTTTGACCTCAGTAAGGTGACAAAAGCAGAACAGAATTCAGAGGGAAGAACAGCTGTGGATATAGTGCTGTGACCTTAAATATAACTTGGGGGTTTCCAAAGGCAGACAGTGTCACTTGTGTTTAGCATATTCCTTTGACAAGAGACTTAACTTTTAGAAAAGGAGATGAAAAAGGTGTCACTTATCCTTGCTTCAGAGAGGGATTAGCTGGATTAGTGTAGCTGGAGAAACTGGGGCTTAGAAAGAAAATTGTAAGGTGTTTACCTGTAGGGGAAACAAGGATCTCCAGCAGGGGAAGAAGTGCTGGAGTTGGGGATAGCTTGTTAGTGGGGGTCCTCAGGGATCATTTTTTCAGTAGTCAAATGTCTGTGAGTGGTCTTGGTACAAAAAGTAGACATTTTCTCATCATGTTTTCTGAAAAGGCAAAAGACATGACTTTGGGGAGGACTGACAGACTCCACAGGAGGAGCCGGGTGACCTTGAGACTTGGATTAACAGAAAAGGAGTGGCACTGGTGACAGACAAGTTAAAAAACTCCTGGTATCTTCTGGGAATGACCAAGAGGAAAAACCTGAGTGCACTCATGACTGGCATGATCATGAAAAATACAAATACAACGTAGGAAAGCTCCAGAAAGTCCTGCAAGAATTGTTCATAGAGGGCAGTCCTGCTGTGGTGAGAGCTGCAATGTCCAACCTTCATCACCTTCCTCTCAAGCCCAAGTCTGACCCAAAGCTGAGTGGCCAGAGACTCCTGATCACCGAAGGGATTTGCTGTGAGCAACACATCAAAAAAGGAATACTCTGAAATAGTCAGGAGGGTGACAGATCCCTTAGGAGGGACAGATCATAAGACGATGATGGGGAAAAGGATCGACTTCTGTGACTGGGAGGTTTTCATGGTATCATCTTGACAGTGAAACGCTAAGACAGTGAATCCCATGCATGAATATGTGGGAAACTACAACAGGTTCCCTTCTCCTGTCTCTTTGCAAACTCAGAGAATTTTTAATTGCTCCCATTCTGATAATAAATAAATAAATAATTTTTGAAAAATACTTTCAACAGAGAGACAGCAACTCTGTACTCTCTGAACAAGAACTGCATACAGCCACGGGATGGCATGTGCTCAGAAGGGTCATGGAGGTGGGGAATGTCTGCAAAACTTAAATCTTCATCTGTCCTAGACTTCAGATGTGTGGCCATTCGGGGGAAATAAGCATAAGATTGGTGGGATCCTTTACGTGGTTTGGGTTTCTTTCTGTCTAAGAAATGAACCTGGAAGGGTTAAGACCTGACCCCACAGGTGAAAGCTCTTATATCATTCATCTGCCCAGCAAGCAGATGTTCTTCAGCAAGTGGTATTCCTCTTTAATGGCAACTGTGGGCTTATACCAGCAGCCCTCCAAACTCAAAACAATTGTCAGGACAACAGTGTGGCCAAGCTGAACAAGCGGGCTTGTCCCATCCAAATCAAATCACCATCATATTTTTTCCCATTTTCTTGACTTTCATACTAAAACCTGAGCTGGCAGGCTGTCCAAATCAATACTGAAGTGAGTAGGAAGCCACAGGCAGATTCTTGATAGCTGGAAAGTCTTTCAAGAGCTTTTTGTTTGTTTGAAGCTTTGTCAGAAGCACAAAGCAATGCACACCACCTTTCTCCTTTCTTTGTCTATTTTTTTTTTTAATACAGTTGAAGTGTCCCCATTTGGGACACGGGGTGATGCAAACCAGCTCTGATACACTGAACATAAGCGTCAAAGAGAGAAAAGTTTCCCCTAGTTCTGGCTATGTTTCATATGAAATGTTGTGTACTAATCACAATTTGTCATCATCTTCATATATTCTTATAAAAGTAATACAAATCACCACAGTCAATTAATCAATCTGTAATTAGGAGCTGACACGAACATTTACTACCATCAGGCATAATTTATATGATTACAGATGATTAAATAAAATGTAATTGAGTGAACAGGCAATTTGTTAAGCACATGTAAATTCAGCCATACCACCTCGGGGCTGTGATCTTGTCAGATCTCAGTAGCTAAACAGGGTCAGGATGGGTCAGTGTTCCGATGAAGAACCCCCAAGGGAGAAACCCAGGTGCTGCAGGAAGGGGTGGTGGTTAATAGGTAGTGCTCTCCTTGCTGAGATGGTGTTGGAAGTGCAGCGGCTCTCACATGCTCCTGGAGAGATGGACGTAAGCTATTAAAAGTGCTGCCTGAGCAGTTCTTGGGAGAGGTGGGAATTTGTCTCCTGGACTTGGGTTAATTTAATTTCAAGTAGAGCACACATCTGGCCACTTACCGGGAGGAGACAGTAAACCATGGCACCCTGACGCTTGCTGCTCTTCAGTGGAGTCAGAAGACACGTCGCTTTGGTGATTTAGTCTGCCTAACTCAGATATCTCCATCTTCATTATTTAGGGAAGGGGTAGTCCTCTTAAACTAAGCACATAAATTCCTCTTCTACCTAGTGGAGAAGGGCAGGTGCTCTTGAAAGCCAGAGAAGGTAGAACTTGTCTGCCTGACTCGGGTGCTCAATCTCCTGCAAAGACATCTGTGTCCTTCCATTGATTGGGTGGAGAATCTGGTCACATCTGTCTGGACAACTGCATCGTTGAACTGTGGGCATAAATTGGATGTTGGTGCCAGATGTTTCTGCAGATGCTTGAGGTAGAACAAAGACGACAAGCCAGCCAAGGGTTGCTGGGCCCAAGAACAAGGAAATGAGAGTTTGTTCCTAGTGCCCCATCCAAAAACAGCTGACATCAGTAGACAGTCCCATGGGAAATGCTAAAAGCAACACTGGGAAAGTGTTTTTCTTTTATTCTTTCATATTTTTTATAGCATCAGGACCAAATCCAACTAAGTGAATGATTTCTTGAAAAGTTCAGCTCGTTTCCAAATTGGTTTTGGTCACACAGCCAGAGAAATGCAAGAGGTTTTCTTTAATTATTGCACAAAAATAAACTTGAATTATTAGGATCAATTCTATTTCTGTAGTCTTAAACAAGAGTATTTTTTGCTTCCTCTGTTTTCAGTTTCTGCGTGGCTTATGCCAAGACATCTCATTTAAAATAATTAAAACCATTTGTTTTAATGCAATGCGGCAGTTTCTGCAGCGCTTTGCCTATTTATTTGTGTGTATGTGTGTGTGTGTTTTCCTCAAGTCCAGTGTCACTCCCAGGGAGAACTGGAGCAGACATCTGACGGGCTCGAATGAAATCACTCTGCTTTCCCTTCACGGAAGGCAAGGAGAGAGGCCAACTGGAGCTAAAACAAAATGATCTTTGATTATTAAATGGATACTTAAATAGATGGATAACCAGATGTGTTCAGCAGTGGATGTGAAAAGCTGGGGGTGGGGAGGTGTACTTCAGGATTAGAGCAGAAAGTAACACAAGCTTTCTTCTCTGAAACAATTAGTGAAATCACTTTCTGGACGTTAAGAGCCCTGCATGAGCATCATTATACATTGGGCCTGCACAACCAATTTGGGTCAGTATGATGTTTAAACTCTTAAGTGGTACCACTAATCTCCGTTAATCTGACTCCAAAGATGAGACATAATGCTCAGTACAAGAGACTAAGAGTTGCTAATGCATGTTCCTCAGCTGGAGCACTAACACATGACTCCTGCAGAAAGAACAGGGTCTTCCAGGCTTGGGTGTAAGGATTCAAAATAAACATCTAGTTGGGGACCTTCCCAGAATTTCTCTCTTCTTCAGGTTCTTCCCACTCAGTTGTGCCCTTTGCCTCTGCAGGTGCCAGGATGGCCATGAGGGTGTCCTCTCATTTGGGTTATTGTGTTCTTCCCCTCAAAAATATAGATAGAATTGTCACTTCTATGCAGCCTACGTGATGAGGAAATGAGCACAAACTGGAACAGAAGAAGTTCCATCTCAGCACAAGGAGGATCTTGTTTCCTTTGAGAGTGTTAGAGCCCTGGAAGAGGCTTCCCAGAGAGATGGCGGAATCTCTGTCTCTACCGACCTGGACACGTTCCTGTTCTAGGTGGATCTGCTTTGGTGGGTGGATTGGACTAGATGATCTCCAGAGGTCCCTTCCAACATGGGTGTCATTCTGTGATTCTGTGAAGTGCTGACCTCATTTAATGAGGAAGATTTATGACACCAAAACATGGATTTCCCCCAAAGAACGTGGGATGGAGAAAACAAGGTTGTTCAACCAAGATTTAATCTCAACCCCACGGTTATCAGCCAGGAGCAACCACAGAAATTATGTTGGTCTGAAGCACCCAACTGAGAGGAAAATCTCTGGGGCTTGATATCATGTTAGAAACGTAGCTTTGAATTTTCTCCTCCTTCTAATGTTCCAATGCAGTGTGTAGTTTCAACATGGATCTCAGAAGTGAGTGTAAAGAGTCACCACTCTGGCTGAGTAGGATTATTCCATGTATTCCTGATGTCCCCAGGAAAATGTTTACATTCTTGGGAGAAAAGCAGCATTTGTGTTAAAAATATAAAAATTTCACCTTGCTTTTATTCCACGGGGTTTGAAATAGAGTCAGTTCTCTCTGCATTTTTCCAACATTTGTTACTGAAATATTTCCAGAGGCAATTCACTAAAATTTATCAAAACCAGGAAGAAAGAGCCTCTGCTTTTATTATAAGAAAATTGACGCCTTTCTCCATTAAAGTAACTGATTAAAAAATAGTAGTTACATGTGGTTTACAAACCGGACGTAACAACTATGTTTTCAGCCTCAGACTTTCTGTCTGAATAGTTTTGAGCAGCTTTATTTGGAGATGTGCATGGGAGAAAAGGTCCTGTCTAATT
>VZTM01008414.1:144282-155202 GCA_013400555.1 Jacana jacana
ACATAAAGAAGTTGGCTGAAGTTTTACATGGAGTTTTACAAAGTAGTAACATAGACAATAAGCTGGTGCATCTAGGCGTCTGGGTGGGGAAATGTATGAAAAATGCATGAGAGGTTTGTGTAAGAAATGCAGTTCATTGGTGTGTCATATTCATTACTCTTTTTTTTTTTTTTTTTTCAATGAAATTATACTAAGGATGTTTTTTTTTTTGTTGGGTTGTTGTTGTTTTTTGGAGCTAAAGAGAAAGCACGTGCTCAGTAAGTGAGTTCAGCCGCAGATATCAGGGTCCTTAAGTACTCATTGACACAAGAGGCGACGACAGCTCTGCAGGAACCTTTATGGGTCTCTTAGGGTTGTTGGTTTTTTTAAGCCTGTGTATTATGGATTTCCACAACAGGTGTTAACAGCTCAAGGCATCTTAATGCCTATTGGATTAAATAATGCACATTTTTAAAATTGCATGAAGCCTCTCCCACTGGGGAAATGCTATCCTTTCTGCTTTTGCTTTTTAAATGAAAATAAAGCATGTATTACAAAAATTGCCAAAGAAATGGCTAAGATCCATCCCCAAAGCAACACAGAAGCTGAGCTGAAATCCTGTGTTTTGCTCACTCCTTTACCCGAGTCCTGCGGCTCCAGGTCAGAGAGCAAATGGCTACGACCATGCACGTGGCCAGGAAAGGTCAGGAGGGGTTATAGAGAAGGGGGCTCTGGATCAAAACCACTGGTTAAGCTGGTTAAAGGGCCTTTCATGCTCTTGCACCAGTTCAGCCAGTGTACACCAGCTGAAAGTCTGAGTTAGAGCTTTGCTGGGAAGAAGACTTGAGTGAATGAACCCATCACTAGGAGTAGCATCTCCTAGAGGGTCCATCCAGCCCTGGTGGGGAACAGCCACAGGACACGGTACATCCCACCTGGGCATGACTGTCTTTGAGTGATCCTCTGGGGACTGTAGAGCCACCACTCAGGCAGAGATGTCCACCCTGATGACGTGTGGTCAGTCAGGCCTGGGGACATGGACAGTACAGCAGAGCAGATCTGGCCACACTCGGTGTGGGCAAAATCAGAGCCCAGCCCTGGGAGATAACGCTCTCCATGGACACCCGTTTGGAGGAACTCTTCTGCAAAAAGCAGGGGGATGCTTTGTTAAAAGTTTGGTTGTGTTTTGGGTATTAATCATAGCTCTAAAAGTGTTTATTAATGCCCTGTTGGTAGCTAACGGTGAAGCACTGCTGCCCCCTCCTCTTCCCCCCACTTTTGCGATATGCAAACAGTGGTGATTAAGCACCAGATTAAACATCTTCATGAATATTTAAAAGGCTGGTTTTGAAAGTTTCCTGTCCTTTTACACTAATAGCCCCATTAAAACCTGTTTACAAGCCAGTCATGAGAGTAACTGTGTGCACTTAAAACACGAGAGAGTTCCCCTAGAGGAGTGCTTTAACCACGTGAGAATGGCAGCTGATCGATAGGGACCTTAAAGTAAGACTGTCTGCCTAAACCCAATGGAAACAACCCTTACAATATAGATATAAAGAGCTGGCAAGCGCCCAACTGGTTAATTAGGGAGGCAAAACGGTAATAATAACAACAATAATACTTGCTTGAAGGTCCAGCTGCCCCGGACCTGGCTGTCTGGCTGCCACAGGGCTTCTCAGAAGCTGCCTTAAAGATGCTAACAGCAGCCAGGAAAAGGACAGGGAAAGTTTTAAATAAACTTAACGGCCCCGGCGTTTCCTGGATCTTTTGATGTTTTACACATCAGCAGCCCCTGACTGCCACACAATGGGGAGGCAGCTACCATCCCACAGCTGTTAATAATTCAAGCAATCTACATGTTATGCAGAATTACAGCAAAATAAAGACCAGTCTTACATACATGTGTAGGGTGTGTATCCATAATGGAAGAGGAGGGGCATATTCAAGCAGTGCTGTGAACCCAAAGTTTAAATCTATGGGGCTGAGCCCTCTTGCCCGCTGGACGTTACTCTTCACCATTTCTCACCACACGTTGTATTGCAATCAATTAATTGCCTTCTTCTGAGTTAGGTGGCTATGAAGCACCTCTGTAAAGGTGTTTGAGTCCAGCACAGGAGGTAGGTGCTTAAATACCATGCAAAACCTGGGCTTTTGTGTCTGCTCTGGTGCTACTGCGATCTCTGGGAAAAAATCTATTGACATCAGTGGGCTTTGGATTAGGCTCCTGCTGTGTTATTAAGTGAATTATTAATTATTAATAATAACATAACAGAAATCACATGTTGCCTTATTCAACCATTCAATTTTGCCTTATGTGGGGGGTTTTTGAAAATACAGTTGCCGAGTTTAAATACAAGTGTGGATTGATTGTTCAGCCTCCTTACTCATTGCCAAGGAGAGAGTATGCTTACATATGGGTGTCCAGTTTTAAATGAATATTGATTGACTGAAATTCATGCCGTCTGCTTCAGTTTAACTGTTTGGCAAAACTAGAGATGTCAATAAAACAGGATTGAATTTTGAACGGTATTAAAACTTTCTGGAGCCAAGGTAATCATGATGGAAAAAAGTAATAAACGGCTGGAGACCTTACAAGCACAGGGCTTTTCCTACTGCTGTGAAGCCCTCTGAGGCTACGGGTGTTTAGGCCCAACGTTAAAAGACCAGTAGAGCTGCTAATGGTCTTTCTGTCCCTTTGGCTGCAGCAAATAAAATAGGCAAAGCAGATGCTGTAACACATACCTTCCAAAAGATTGGCCAAAAAATATCTTTATAACCCATGTTTCTTCAGGTTCAGGAAAGCATCACCCCTTCAAGAGAGACCATCACCCCCAGCTGGCTGCACCCCCATGAGATCTTCTCTAGGGTTGCCCCTGTATGACTGCCACTCACCTATCCTGGTTCCCTGAGGTGGATGTCTACCATACTTTACTTTACCCTCTACCTTACCCTACCATCTACCATACCCATCTACCTTACCTGCAAGAGAAGTGGCACTTGGTAGAGTGGGGAGCAGAGAGTGTGTGGTGGTATTTTGGGTTAAATTCCTTGGACAGGAATTCACCAGGTAAGAGCACAATGAGTTGTCTGTCCAGCCATCTGTATCCTCACTGCATCCCAGGGCCCCAGCAATCTCTTATTGTATTCTAATCCTTGTTTATGGTTGTTATTTACTTAGCCACTTGATAGTGCACCTAGTGAAAATGAAGTGTAGTGGCACTGATTAAGGCACTAATCCCTCAAAATTGTTATCTTATTTCTCAATTGTTCCCTTGAGGATTTGTCCTACAGATGAATCCATATCTCCCAAATTTAGCCATGTGAAAGTAGGGCTGCCTAATTCAATGACTGTCCAGACACCAGATGTGCCTCCTCCTGCCCTACAATGATGAATTGTAACTACAAGGAACTGCTCGAGAGGGTACATCAAAAGGCTACAAAGATGATGTGGGGACTGGAGCATCTCTCTGACAAGGAAAGGCTGAGGAACTTGGGTCTGTTGAGTCTGGAGAAGGGAAGGCTGAGGGGGGATCGGATCAATGCCTATAAATACTTCAAAGGTGGGTGTCGGGAGGATGGGACCAGTCTTTCTACAGTGGTGGCAAAGAACAGGACAAGAGGAAACAGGCACAAACCTGAACATAAGAAGTTCCACCTAAACATTAGGAGGAACTTCCTTCATTTGAAGGTGTGAGAGCCCTGGCAGAGGCTGCCCAGAGAGGTGGTGGAGTCTCCATCTCTGAAGACATTCAGACCCCACCTGAACACATTCCTGTGAGACCTGCTTGAGAAGGACTTGCTTTGTCAGGGGGGTTGGACTAGATGATCTCCAGAGGACCCTTCCAACCTCATATTATTCTGTGATTTTGTGATTCTGTAATTAACAGCACTCAGGTTTGCTCTGGGAAGAATTTGAGCAATTAATACAAAGAGAGATAAATCCACTTGCACAGCTAATGCAAGATTATGTGTAACAGCTGGTAGCAAAGCAAGGAATTGAGTAGGACTGCCTTGGAGGCTTGGTGTGTCCCCCAGCCCAACCCTGGCCAAGGACTTCAACCAGCCACCCCAGTTTTGGGCTGGAGCTGTGAAAAGAGACAACTCCACAGTAACCCAGCAAAGCCAGATTCAAAGGACAGTGCTCTGATGTACAAAAAGCAGCAGGACTGCAAGTGGCTTGAAGGCACTTGTTCAAAAACCCTTCTCACATCTTCTCTGCAGCAGCTTTTTCCTGGGAAGTGGACCGTGACTTAACAAAATAACACCAGGAAAGCCAGTCCATACTATCTTTGTGCTTCTACTGCTGCAGAGCTGTCAAAGCTAGTGTCCGTGTTTATTACCTACCAATTAATTAACAATCATGAGTGAAAGCAGATGGGAAACACTTTAATTTCTGGGCCAAAGGAATCTGTAATGGTACTCCTTTGAAATTACTTATGTGCTTGCTTGATTTCTAAACATCATCTTACTGACGTATGCCAGCAACGCTCCGAAATAAAAGGCCTTATTTAAGATACGTAATAGAGGGACTTGCTCACACAGATAAGCTGGGGGCAAACCCTTGTCGTTTGTTTTACTCCTGATGTCAAAAGCAGCTGGAGATATTTTTATGCCTCTTCTCTGCGTTTCTCCCTTCTGATGAGGAACCCTCCTATGGAGGAGGGAGAAAATTTTTGGCCGCCCTGGAGCATTTCACTATTCGAGGCTGCAAGGTGACCTTGCAGATGTGTTATCCCAGGTCAAGGGAAGCTGAAGTGTAGGGGAAGAGCTGGAGTGGGAGGCAGGGAGGAAAGTGAGGTGGGAATTCAGCTGACCCTGTGTCATGGTTTTGACCAACCCCAAAGACAGATGATGGCCCCTCCCTCCCCCCCTCTAAGGAAAAGAGAGGAGAGGAAGGGATAAAAGAGATTTAGGAGTTTAGAAAAAAGACTAAACTACTTTAAGGAAAATATAAATAACAATAAAATAATAAATAATAAAAAGAACATTTTTTTAAAAAAAGGGAGGGAAAAAGAAAAAAATTTATAAGTTTATAAAATTTATAAAATATATAAATTTATTAAATTTATAAAGTCTATACAAAACCCTATCANACGTTTAATCTACTCTTAAACACATTCAGGGACAGTGACTCCACCACCTCCCTGGGCAGCCCATCCCAGTGCCTGACCACTCTTGGGGAGAAAAAGCTTTTCCTGATATTTAATCTAAATCTCCCCTGGTGCAACTTGTGGCCATTCCATTAAGTCCTATCATTAGTTCTCTGGGAGAAGAGGCTGACCCCCTCCTCTTCACAACCTCCCTTCAGGAAGCTGTAGAGTGCAATGAGGTCTCCCCTCAGCCTCCTATTCTCCAGACTGAACAATCCCAGCTGTTCCTCATAAGACTTGGGCTCCAGACCCCTCACCAGACTTGTTGCCCTTCTCTGGAGACATTCCAGGGCCTTGATGTCTTTCTTGTAGTGAGGGGCCCAAAACTGAACACAGCACTTGAGGTGTGGCCTCACCAGAGCTGAGAACAGGGGTATGATCACCTCCCTGCTCCTGCTGGCTACACTATTCCTGATGCAGGTCAGGATGCCATTGACCTTCTTGGCCACCTGGTCACACTCTCAGCTTATGTTCAGCCATGCATCAACTAACACTTCCAGGTCCTTTTCCTCTTCAAGGTCTTCTAAGTACTCTGCCCCAAGCTTGCAGCATTGCATGGGGTTATTGTGGCCAAAGTGCAGTATCTGGCACTTTGCCGTATTGAATCTCATCCCATTTGCCTCAGCCCAGCAATCCACAGGGTCCTCCTCAAACATGGGCCATAGAAGAAAGAGAAAGCTGACCCTTTGATCCCTCAGTTTTTATACTGAGTGTGATGCAGATGGGATGGAATACCTCAGTTGGTCAGTTTGGGGTCACCTGTCCTGTCTGCTCCTCCCTACAAGTGTGACCCCTTACAGTTTCTAACTTCCAACACTCCAAAGGAGCAAATAACAAAATTCCCTGTCCTTGGTTGTTCTAGCAATAAGTATAATAAGCAAAGGCCTCTCTGCACCATCCCTTGGTGTGATTTATCACTGTGAGAGAGAACAGTTCCTGAACAATATGCTGCTAATTTCAGAGTTTAGTTAGTTAGAAGAAGCCCAGATAAAAAAGTAAAACTGTAAAACAGAAAAATTATTTATTTTACCTCAAACCAGGACAGAACCATATTTGTGGGGTAAGGTATAGTGACATGGTCGTGCCTGAGAACATCCAGAATCCTGGAATTTTACTCTTTAGTTCAATGAATCACTGCGTAACCCTGCAGAGAGACATTTATAGACCAACATTTTAAAAGATAAGCACTCAAATAAGTGTCCTGTGAGTATGGTTGACTGCCCATCTGTCCAGACTGGGCATTTCTGAAAATCAATCCACTTTGGACTGGGATTTCTCAGTTGAGATGCCTGAGTTGGAAAAACACAACCTCTTCTGCAAGCCTCAATTTATGCACCTGGAAAGGGTGTGTGCACCTGAATGTTTAAGGAGTGTCATTCATTTACCAGCATCTCAGAGAGATGTTATAAACTGTGGTTGATTTAAAAATCTCTTGTATCTTAGCTTTCGTTCTCACTTCTTCACAGTGCAGTTGAAAAAAAAAAAAAAAAAAAAAAAAAAAACAAACAAAATCAAAAANGAAAGATCAATCATAGCTAAAAGCATCACTGAAAAACATAAAATAAAATATTCCCAAGCATCTTGCTGGTCGACGGGCGGCTGAACATGAGCCAGCAGTGTGCCCAGGTGGACAAGAAGGCCAATGGCATCCTGGCTTGCATAAAAAAATAGTGTGCCCAGCAGAAGCAGGGAGGTGATTGTCCCCCTGTGCTCAGCACTGGTGAGGTGACACCCTATTGTGTCCAGTTCTGGGCACCTCAACACAAGAGAGATATCGAAGTGCTGGAGTGAGGGCAGAGGAGGGCAACAAAACTGGTGAGAGGCCTGGAGAACAAGACTTATGAGGATCAACTAAGGGAGTTGGGATTGTTTAGTTTGAGGAAGAGGAGGCTGAGGGGAGACCTCATCCCTCTCTACAACTGCTTGAAAGGACATTGGAGAGAGGTTGGTGCTGGTCTCTTCTCACGGGCAATTAGTGATAGAACAAGAGGGAATGGCTGCAAGCTGCAGCAGGGTAGGGTTAGGCTTGACATTAGGAAAAAGTTTTTCACAGAGAGAGTGGTCAGTCAGTGGAATCAGCTGCCCAGGGAGGTGGTGGAGTCACCATCCCTGACTGTGTTTAAGAGTCGATGAGATGTGGTGTTAAGGGATCTGGTGTAGGGGAGAACTTGTAGAGTAGGGCTGATAGTTGGACTTGATGATCCCAAGTGTCTCTTCCAACCTAAATGATTCTATGATCTTTTAGTGGTAGTAACTCCATGATGTGATTCAGACATTTCCAGAGTCTTTGGGACAGTGGACTGCTGCCAGTCTTTTCTCCTGGTAATCCAAATTTTAATGTCATGCACCATAAAGAGGTACCAATTATTAGGCCATGGACAGCTTTAGATTGGTCCTCATTGTGCTGTGGTCCCAGTGGTCTGCAGGACCCAAGTGGGAGCTACTGGCTTAATTACTACTGAGCTTTGTCCAACACTCATTGAAATGAATGTGACTTTTTAATTCCAAAAGCCATTCTGAGGAATATTATAGAGTGCCTTAAAAATGTACATATTATTGTGAGATCAACGTTAAAGAAAGAATTGTGAAACCCAATGGGTGTCACTCCCTCCATCTCTTCATCTGTCTGTTTTCCATCCATCCATCCATCCATCCACCCTCTTCACTGGAGAAATTATCACCATGCTCAGTACCAAGGGCTGTTCAGTAACAAGTCACAGGGTGGTTTGGAGACCACAAGTCTCCAGCGGGCAACCAAGAGTTTCTGGGTCATGGAGCAAGGGGATTTGTTGAGCTGACTATCCAGTGTCCCAACCACAGGGTGGGAGTCCTCACCTCTTTTCAGGTGTCCACACCATCAATATCCAACAGTGTGATACTTCCTGGTCACATACACACCTACAGTGTGCTAAGCACAGACCTTTTCATAAAAACAGCTACTTATTAGTCAAAACCCAAGCCAAAAGCCCCTGTGACATTGAAGGCAAGTCAATAATATCTCTGGTCTCAGCCATTAAGTCAGCCAAGGCAGTGGATCTTATGCACTTACCTCTTGGAACAATCCAATTTCAGGGTTGTGGCCACAGGTTCAATCCACCTTCTGATCTGATCCTTTCCTAACTTTGGAAGGAAAATGCTCAAACCTATGTGTTTGTTAAATTTAGGCACCTAGCATTACCCATGAGTTAACCTTTAGAAGGGACACAAAAGATTTTCAAAGTGGACAGCAGCATGTTTTATGGCACCTATACCTGCTATAAAATTTGCCCCACTCATCTTGAATTTTTGGTTAAAAGAGAAGAATTTTGTTTCATGTTAGTCTGGCCCTCTGCATCAGGCAGTTCAGGGGTATGAAAGCTATGAAACACCTGTGTTCATAGAATGACTTTGGTTGGAAGGGATCTTAAAGATCATCCAGTTCCAAACACCCTGCCATAGGCAGGGATATCTCCCACTAGACCAGGGTGCTCAAAGACCTACCCAACCTGGCCTTGAACCCCTCCAGGGATGGGGCAGCCACAGCTTCTCTGGGCAACCAGGGCCAGGGTCTCACCACCCTCACAACAAAGAAGTTCTTCCTGAGATGTCATGTCAATCTCCTCTCTTTCAGGGCCAAACCCTTCCCCCTCCTCCTAGGGCTCCCCTCCCTGATCAAGAGTCCCTCCCCAGCTTTCCTGGAGCCCCTTTAGGGACTGGAAGGGGCTCTAAGGTCTCCCTGGAGCCTTCCCTTCTCCAGGCTGAACCTCCTCCCAACTCTCTCAGCCTGTCCTCACAGCAGAGGGGCTCCAGCCTTGATTATATATGGAACAATTTGACATATATATATTTAATGCCACTTCATGAACGATATCCCATGCACATATCCACATATCTGCCCTCTCCTTTGGATGACACACCAAGTTAATTTAACTTGTCCAGCCACTGATTTGCATTCAATATCACAAAAAAAAAAAGCACTGTGAATTACTGAATTCATACCAATGAAGATTTCTTTAAAGTCACGAGATCCCAGTGTCTGGTTATTACCACACAGCCTTTTGGTATCACTGCTATTATTCTTACTGCTCTTGTTTCATTTACTGTTAGTATTGAGGTACCATCCAATGACTCTCAGGAAGATCCTGTTTCTGGTCCCTGTGTGTGCTTTTGTGCTTTTTCACTGCGAGATCCCCATGTTTACCTCTTCCTTTATTCTCAAAATTAATGTTTTTTTTACTCTCTTGAGGAGCCTGGAGTGAGAAGAATATTTGCTCATCATACTTCAGACAATGGTGCTCCCTCCATTTATGTTGATTGCAGGGAAAAAGAAGAAGAAAGCTCCTCTCTCTGCTGACCAGGGCTGAGACCATCTACCTATTTGTGTTCATACTGAGTACAGGCAGAGAGATCCTGCATTTTTCTACTTAGCAGTTGTAATAACTTCTATTCAGACCATAAAAGAAAAGCCAACAAGGCTAGCATTTGATACATAAGCATGTAAATGGTATCAGAGTGTTTTTCCCCCTTCTCTTGTCTATTAATTCAGATTTTTTTCAGGAATTTCTTTGTCCAGGTGCTACAAGTCCAGGACATCCCCTTCCCCAAAGCCCTCTACCAGCAGACAAGGTCTTTTAAGAAGCGTAATAGAGGACGTGATGAGGTAGAAGGTGCAATGATTCTCAACTCAAGTACTCCCAAGCTATAATCCTGGTTAAAATTGCCAGGAGGAATGTCCAGTGGAGATGCCTGTCACCTCCAACCTCTGTCCTCTTGCACCCGTCTTCCTTCTCCCAAAACCTCTTATTCCATATCCTGGAGCACAGGGACTTCAACCTTTTCTCAGAGCCACTTCTGACCCTCATTCCTACCCCCAAAACAGCCCCTGTGCCTCCAAGTCCAAGCCTTTCTTAGTCCCACAGCTCTTTCATCTGCCTGAAGTTACCACCACCTCCCACCTGGGGTTAAGACCACTCACCTAGGCAGCCTGATTGCTTCTGCCTTGCCATCAACCTCCCTAATCACCTCTGCTTCCACCTTACTGCTTCTTTTTGTTACTGCCATCCCAATAACTATCACTTAGGTATTTCATGATATGCCATGATAAGTCATGGGTTCATCATCGTGAACCCGTGACTTCAGTGGTGTAATAGCAATTGTGAGGTGCGGTGAGCTTTCAGCAGCCACAGAGTGTCCTGGTTTGAGGTAAAATAGAGCCAATGTTCTGTTTTACAGTTTTACTTTTTAGCTGGGCCTCTTCTAACTAATTAAACTCCGAAGTTAACAGCATATTGCTCAGGAACTGTTCTCTCTCATAGTGACCAAGGGATGGTGCAGAGAGGCCCTTGCTTATGCTTATTGATAGAACAACCAAGGGCAGGGAACTTCATTATGTGCCCCTTTGGAGGGTTGGAAGTGGAAAAGTGTAGAGGGCTCACACCTATAGGGAGGAGCAGACAGGACAGGTGACCCCAAACTGACCAACTGAGGTATTTCATCTCATCTGCATCATGCTCAGTGTAAAAACTGAGGGATCAAAGGGTCAACTTTCTCATTCTTTGATGGCCCATGTCTGAGGAGAACCTTGTCTGTTCATCTGCCTCTGATCCTGATCTGAGCATTCCTGACTCCAGGCCTGGAATCCAGCTNTTCCTGACTCCAGATCTGCAATCCAGCTCCTGTAGGTCACTGAGTCCAGTCTGTGATTTTTCCTGATGCCTGATGGTGACATGATTGTCATCCCGGGAGCTTGATATGGTTTTGTATATGTTGTATCTATTTAATCATTTGCTTCCTTTTGTTTATGCTTTAATTT
>VZTM01008416.1:9618-24929 GCA_013400555.1 Jacana jacana
TCGGCGGGACGGCTTCAAATCCGCCTGTAATTGCTCCCAACGTGAAAAAAGGCTGAGAAGTCTCTTTCCACGGCTGCACAAAGACTGGAGGGCAGGGAGCGAGGGAGCCCGGGGGCGCCAGCCAGGCCCAGATCTAGGCCCGGCTCTCTGGTGAGGTGTGACGGTGTGGTTCCACCACCAACCTGACCTTCATCTCCTGTAACCCTGCTCATGCAATATCCACCCATAGTGGTCATGATGGCTCCATCCAGGTTAATGTGTTTTCGGGGACAAAATTGCCAAGGGCTACCTTGAGCCATGCACCCGCCTCACCACAATACTGTGGGCAATATGCAAACATGGCTATAGGTCAGTAGTCTGAACACCGGCCCAAGATCCCTTCAAGCTGTCCTGCACAGCTTCAGGCCAGGATGTCCCCTTGAGCAGGGATGCTGTTCGAGGTTACTCCTCGAGATTCAGAGATTCCTCACCACAACAGATCCTTGGTAAGTGACTTAACAGCACACTAAACTTTGAAATCTTAGCTAAGTGATAAAAAATATTGATTACACATAAATAATCCTTTAGACATAAATTGTTGACCCAGTCTGGGACTGGGATTGAATCCTATGCTGAGAGCTCTGAGAACTTCTCTGAGGAGTTTAGAAAGCAAGGGAGTCCCCTCTGAACCTCATGACTCAACAGGAAGGTCTCCCTGACAGCTCTGTCTGACCCTGACCTCTATGCAGTAAATAACCAGTTGTACCTTGCCATCCAATCGTGTTAAAACACTGTCACATTTACTAATAAACTTTGGTTTACATCAGTAAATGCGTCTCTGCTTCTCTTTATGAGGGAAGTGCGTCACTCCAACCATGACAGGAGGGCCCTGGAGAAGCCGCTTGCCTCCACTGGGGTCTGCCTGGTCTTCCCGCCTGCTCAGACCTCCAGAAAATGTGTCCCTGGGAAGTCGAGAGAAGAAATGTCCCAGGCAGAGGCAGTGACCAGTCTTGACAAACTGGAAGCCCACAGGCTCAGCACATGGGCTCCTGCCTTGCCTTGTCTTTGTTAAGGTCAAAAGTGAGGCTGAAGTCCCCTGAAGGGGACGCTTTTTTCCCCAAACTCAAGGTTTCTTTTGTTGGCATCTTCGACTTCCTCATCTAAAAGCTTCACAACTGCCTCACCACAAGGACATTCCCTCACGATCCTTAGGAAGCTGGGGTTACACAAGCGTCCTTTCTCCTTGTAGAGACACAACCTGAGCGTGCAACTCATGGACTCCAGCTGCCTTCCCTCCTCCAGCCCTGGCACATCACACTGCACCAGCGCTCTGGCCCGGGGAGCAGGAGAAGCTTGGTGAACCGGGCCTGAAGGATTCTTTTGTGATCAGTAGCGAAGAGAGGGTTCTCTTGGCTCATCAAGTCATGCTTCTGGAGAACAAGATCTGGGAAGTGGCGCACTGGGGAGAAGAAATCATAGACGTGGGTCCTGCTAGACAGGAGGAATGTTGGTTTGGGTTTCAACTGAATCCAGTGCAGTATCGCTTCACCTCTCGCTGGCCCGGTCTGCTGAGCCAAAGCCTAAGAGCCTGACCCACTAGTGCCAAGTGTTCTGCAGTCACCAGTCAGTGCTGCTTCCTCAGCTCCTGACGTCAGTTAAAAAAAAAAAAGACCAAAAAAATAGACAAATTTGAAATAATTCTGCTTGCTTTTTCATCCTCTGTGGCATTTGGCTCACGTTTTTTCTATACAATGGACTTCTTTTCTCCTTTCTAAAATGGGCGGTGACATCCCCACCTAATCGCATGAATTCAGGACCGTGCGTTTTAAGAAAAGTGCCAATGTGAGTTCCAACAGAGCTTAAAAAATACTTCTATTGCAGATGCCGGGGCCTGAGGGTGTATGTCATATATGAATGCCCACAAAACCTGAGCCATAGCTCACTGCTACTTTTGGCTGCGTTTAAAAGCAGGGGGGAAGCAGAATGCCAGCTGGCAACTCTAGCAGCTGGGAGAGAAGTAATGACAACATTGTCCTGCCAAAATTGTTCATCGGCTCCTCCTCAAAACAAAAGTAGAAGTGAGGGAAAAAAAGGTGGCTCTCAGAAACACTGGGTACTCAGCTCTGCTCGCAGTGCAGCTACCAGGATGGTTACTAAGAGATGAAAGCAAGGAAATTGGGGCTGAGAAAAGAAGAATCCAAGAGAAGTAAGGAACTAGGGAGGGTGAGGAGCAATGATGAGAATTCAGGGCCAGTGATGGCAGGGGGGTGATGGAAGAGTCATGGGTGAAATAGGGAGGATTTGTAAAAAAGGCTGTCTAGAGAGGGTTTGCTTAATGAGGTAAGGGAAGTTTACGTTAGTGAGACCCATTTGCTGGCAAGCATCACAGAAAGAACCGGTTCCGAAAGCGCCCCTCCAAGTCTTAGCTCATCTTTCCACCCCCCTGTTTTCCATCCCTCTGTGCTTTCTGCTGCAACGGATGAGCCCGCCGTTCTGCCAGCTTTCCTGAATTTGTGTTGGCGTCCAAAACCCCAGTTTATTGCTCTCGTTGCGTACCTGCGCCTGCAGGCTTGTGTCATGAATTCGCCCACTGTCCCCGCTTCACAACCCTGGACACCCACTGCCATATCCACCTGGGAGGGAATAAGTAACACAGCAATACGGAGAGTCAGAGTGGAGAGACACAAGGGAGTAACCACTGACAGTGAGCATAAAAGCAAAGACCGGTCAGTCCCTGCTGAGGTGTGACACTTGCCTTTTGCAGTGAAGAGTCAGGGGAAACGAGGTCTGAAGGGTGTTGTAGAAGGACCAAGAATGAATTGGGCAGCAATAATGCTTTTGTGCTTCAGAAGAAGGAAGTATATTCTTAGACAAGAGAAGAAGAAATCAGGAGTGCTAAAGAGAGATGACATAGGGAGAAAAAAAAGATATATTTTTTTTTATTATCAATTATACTGTTTCCCAATAGTAATTTACAGGATTCTCTCTATTCAGTGCTGTCCAGTAATGCCTGAGTAATTAATGAGTGAGGATGTACCTCCAGCACTCTAACAATACAACTGAGGCAAGATGAGAAGGTTTGTATCTTTTGCTAAGGTAGCTGATGCTACCGGGGAGAAAACCACAGATGAACTTGCACAGACACAAGCCTTTTTTCACGCTGCAAAATCTGCCCATTTAATCTAACTCTCGGGTGGTCTGACAAAAGGTAAAAGGCTTCTCGTTAGAGTCTCAGCCTTGTAAATAGTGAATATGAGCAAAGGCCACCGAAAAGTCGCACCTGGGTTGTATGCCTGAGAAAAAACACTACCTGACGGGATCCACTTAGCAAATTCCGCTTTTACAATTCTTTAAAGAGCAATAATTTTGTACCTTTATTACTCACCATAAATATTTAATGAACAATATATAACATTTTATCCTACAACGTTTTCTAGTCTTTAATGAACTTTAAACATGAAGAGGTACAATCAGATGCGAGATTTTCTCCATTTATTACCATCTTTAAATCTTGAAATCCTTTTCTTGACTGGAAATGAGTTACTTAGCTACAGTAATTTTTGTATCTTTAGGATTCAATTCTATTTACTATGTCCAGAAAATAGCTGAAATCCGGAAAACAGTACTCGTGGTGAACTACAGATGTTAAATAAGTAGCTAGGACAAGTGATTACCTAAGAGAATCAGCATCCTATACTTCTGCAAGTGTGTTGAAGGGTCATAAGAGCAGGTACTGTACGACAGAAAATGAAACCAGATTCTAACAACTCATCAGATCAAGAGATAACTCAGATAAACTGAAGGAAAAAAAAAAGAAAAAGAATTAGTCACAGTCATAGAGGGGGGATTATCTGATGCAACAGAGAGAACAAAGAGAGAAATCAATTTCCACTTCAACTTTCTGCTAATTAAAAACCCCAGTCCTACTCAGATGCATTTGTATCATTCCTCCTGGTTTTGTTCTTTCAGGAAGTGAAGCCATTAGTTAAGTTGGCAAAGCAATAAGATTTTGTGCCGACAGATTTGTGTCAATGCTTCCCCGTGTGCAGGCTGGTTAAGGGGTTTTCAAAGGCAAAGACACTCTCTTTGATGTTTTCGTGCCCTTTTGTACAACCCACAGTGTCAGCACTTTGCTGTGATGGATCGCAACGCCGGGTAAGCGAGGGGAAATGCCTTACTAGCATGTGTTGTGCATATGGTATCATCATACTGCTTGGGGCAAACTCCCCTCTGTTGCTGCCAGACATCATTTTTCTTTCCTTCCAATTCATTTTTAAGACAAGGACTTAGGCTGTTACAGCTGCCTTCTACTCTTAACTGCATCTACATGTCCAGCATCATTAGGCTGGACATTAGAAAAAAAATCTTCCCAGAAAGAGTGGTCAGTCAGTGGAATGGGCTGCCCAGGGAGGTGGTGGAGTCACCATCCCTGACTTAGACATCCCTGTTTAAGAGTAGATTAGATGTGGTGTTGAGGGATATGGTGTAGGAGAGAACTTGTAGAGTAGGGCTGATGGTTGGACTCGATGATCCCAAGGGTCTCTTCCAACCAAAATGATTCTATGATTCTATGAATCTACTCTTCAAGTCGCCCTATCCATTGGCCTGCAGTGTTAAAAACGTTAATAGAAAGTCTCAGAATCAGTTTTTATTGATGACTGAAATGTTACTGCCTTCCCCCATTTTTTCCCTGTTTAGCT
Source organism: Jacana jacana (assembly GCA_013400555.1). Classification (NCBI taxonomy): domain Eukaryota; kingdom Metazoa; phylum Chordata; class Aves; order Charadriiformes; family Jacanidae; genus Jacana; species Jacana jacana. The sequence goes on from VZTM01008416.1 coordinate 14,298, forward strand.
CTCATGGTTTTGCATCGGAGTGTGTGTTTAACCTATGCAGACTATGAGCAGGAGCTTACAGTGTTTTGCAATTACTCTCGGTATCTGCAAGACACACATTGGAGGAGAGTAGTACACAAAACGCAATCAGCTGCGTTGTGAGCAGTTTGGGAAACGGAACTTGTTCTAATTCGAATGAATTATTTCTTCATCAGTACTACGACTTACTGCAGAATTTATTCAATGGATCTTCTGGGAACAATTAGTAAACAGTGGAGAGCCAAAATATTTTTATTGTTCCTTGTAAGAAAGTTAAATTTCTGTGTTCTAAATAAATAAATATGTATCTATATATGTAGACTTGCACAACTTTTAGTGCTTTACTACATTAAAAAAAGGCAGAAAGAATACTTTCTAGGAGCATAAAGAGAATTTTCTTTTTATGTCTTTTTCTGTACTTCTGTGCCAACCTCCTTTTTTGTTTTTTTTCTGTAAAGATTTCTAAATATGGAGCTCCACAACATCACTTTGAAGGAGATTCTCCTTGAAGGGGATTCTCAGTGCTGGGCTTTTGTTTCTTTGCCTCATCCAAAATTCTCCAAGGACCAGAGCTGGCAAAGGTATTGGTGTTCAAAGTACTCATGGAAAGAATGAAAGCAAACTTATCTTATTATGCAAATATGTATCACCTACAAAAATATAGAAATAAGATAAACAGGCCCAGCTTGCTTGTTTGTTTGTTTGTATATAACTAAGCTCAAATTTAAAAGTCCTTATCTTGTCCTGCTCTTGTTTGTTCTGAGGCCTCTGACACCCAGATCAGAGGCTCTTAGTTTCCTACAACAGAACCTTTGTTTGTTTGTTTAAATTCTAATAGAATAAAGACTTGCTAACAGCAATTATACACAACAACAACTTTGCATTAGGGCTTAAAAGTTTGATTTTTAAGATGGGGGACATCAACTACTCCAAAATGAACCCTGTAAGGTATTTTCTATCTTTTCCACTTTACAGGAAGAGTGCAGACTCTAATGCCACTCGTACTAAGTGTGCTCATCCTAGTCACTTTGTTGAAGAATGCATTAGCTCATGAGATCCTCAGACCACAGACTAAAAATTCCTGCTGCTTCTTAGTTATTTTTTTTTTATATTTGATTTAAAATGATTTTATACATTTTAATTATTTCCAAGTGCAGAAAGCCTGCATGGCTGGAGAGTAAAACTGCATCTAGCGAACAGCTGAAATGAGAAACCCCCAAACGTTAGATGACAAGTGCCAGCTGCCCTTACAAGAGGAAAGTGAGATTTAGGAGCATTGTTTAGGAGCTCTGAGAGCTGCTCAGCGATGCCAGCCAGGTAGCCAGTTGCCCCTGTTTCAAAACAGCAGCAGAGCCTGGAGTGGAAAAGAAGACAGAGGGTCATGCAGTAAGGAGCGGCTTTGGAAAGCAGTCAGTCAAAGTAGGTAAAGAGCTGATTTACTGTGTCAATTTCTATCAAGCCCCTTTGCCACTTTACCTTTTTATTTTGTTTGTCTGTAACCTGCTCTTGCTTCAAATAGGGTTTGCTTCAAGTCCTCTTCAAGTAGGCTTTAACCAACCTAGAGACAGGTCAAGGATAGGGAAAGGAGGTCCTAATGTTCATCTCTCCACATACTTTTCTGTAGGGGTTGCTTTATTGCCACAATTACTAAAAACCAGATTAGAGCAGTCAAAAGTGGTAGCTGTTTGAAGCATTTAGTGCTTGAATTATCGGGAGGAAGAGGTAAGACATTAATACTTTCTTTTGTACCGACTGTGCCTTTAAAAACTGAAAAGAACAGCCACATACCAGACAAACACCCAAGGTAGGTAAGGGCTTAGGTACCCAGTATCCTCAGTCTCAGCCAATAGCCTTAAGCATGTGTGAAGTTCCCAGAAGTAATTGTGGGGAGCAGTCAGCTCAGTTTGCAGAGTCCTGTGTGCAGACATTATGCTGATCTATCTGATTTGCCATTAGAACTGTGTTCACAAACTGTTCCACTGCCCAAGCAGCCACAGAGCAGGGGAGTAGTTGGGATATTGTCTGGCACAGAGCTTAGAGCCTGGAACATCTAAAATACCTTCCAGAGCTTCTGACTCAGGATTGCACTAATACATTACTTGGCTTTTCTTCACCCATCTTTTATCTGCAGCTTTTTATGAAGAGGTTTTTTTTTCCCCCACTTATATTTTCTGTCAAGTGAAGTAAGGGTAAAATAAAATTGGATGCTGTCCTAAGCTACCTCCAGGCACAGAACGGAGTGCTGTGCTCTCCCATGGCTGCCAAAACACTTGTGGGGAATTTAAGAAATTTGTTTTGATCTTCAGACCCATCATTGTGTAGCAGCCTTATCAGAGGGAAGAAACAAAGAGAAGGGTGATAGAAGGGCTTTACAGCTTGCTCTCCTGACTTCCTTCTAAAATAGATGAGTAAGTAGACTAAATTAGACTCCCGTAATTAGTGACAGTAGCCCCATTCTGGTCTCTGATGCCAATTCTGCTTCGTACAAATCAGTGCTTCTGCTGGTACCAAGCCTGGTAGTTATGCCAACAGTTTGCTACCACTTGCTGCCTGCACCTCGGGATCTATGCCCGACACTTGACAGGGTGGCATTAAAAGCATTCTGTGCTTTTAGGGTGTTTCACATCAACATTCAGGGTGTTTCAGCCTCACGCTCTTTGGAGAGAGGGTGAGTTTACATCCTCACGGTCAACACGTCGGTCACCTTCTACACAACTGGGAAACCCTCTCTTTGCCACCAAGGAACCAGCCTTGTAGGATTTTGGCCTCATGCTGCAAAACAACAGGAACAACAATTTGGAGCGAATCGCGCAGGCTGGAGCTGTTTGGAAGTTGAAGGTAACCTGAGGCAACCCACACAGACCCTTTATTAGAAGCTGCTTCAGTAGCAGAAAGAGAAGTTGTCTATCCAATGAGACGAAGCCTTAGACTAAGCCTTCTTCTCAAGCTTCTTACCTCCGAGGTTACTTTAATTTGCATGGATGGAAGTTCCTTGCCTGGGAAGCAGCACTCTCAGGGGAATCCCAACTTCCACCACAGCCAAAAGAGGCAATGAATGATCCGTGCCAGTAAATTAATTCCCCGAGTCTGCTGCTTATCCCCAAACCGCCCACTTACTTTTCTTGCACTATTTCCTAGTCAGCACAAATAACACATTCAGAGAATGGTTCTGAACAATTTAATAGTTTTATTTACCATTTCATTTATCATAACACACCCTAAGCATCACCACTGCCAGTCAGGATTGAATATAGTGCACCAACAACAATTTTCACTGGAAATACTTTCTTGTCAGGTTCGTCATGGGCAAGATGTATTCCTTTATTCCTGGAGAAGACATTGCAACACGTCACTGTTCTGGGCTTCAAACACATTTATTTATGCTCATCTGAAACCAACTGTATGTTTATCAAGTTACATGAAATAACCATAGAGTTGTTCATTTTAAAACAATTCCACTATTATTAATTGTTTATTAATGATTTATTTACGATGACATTTGTTCTGGAAAAAGTACCACTGCACTGTGATTAAATTGCTTTATAATGTCTTTGAATTGAGGTCAGGAAGAAGTTCGTTTAAGGCAGTGTCCTAATGAGTCACTATGCACTTGGCTAAATGCAATGTATTGTCATGTTTATTTAAAGGAGAGCTTAACTGGAACTGAACACAGTTTATCAGACAGAAAATTTGTAACATCTCATGATGCAAACTGTATTTTCTGACTGTTACAAACAGACTTTTTAAGTGCAGCCGAACACACTGGTCATGGTTTTTTTCAGGGTACCTTTAGTATTTTCATAACAACTTTGTGTATGTTAAAAAATTACAACCACACACAATCTTTTGTTCACGGAGATGTTTATTTTTGTCTTCAATGTTTGTAGGGAATACGATTTCACTACAAAAGTGTCTCAGAGAAACTCCATTCAAAGTCCAGGCTTAAGAATGAAGGGAAAATATACTTTCAGCTGTACCAGTCCTGAGCAAAGTTTAAAAAAAAACAAACCAAAAACCAAAAAAAATCCTCTAGAGATAGGAAGCAGCACCAATAAAACCAGAGGGCCTCATACTGATATCTCATGCTTGCTTTTCTGCTTGAGAATTGGTAAGAACTTAGGCAGGAAGAATTACTTCATTAGAATGTGGACCTAAGATTCACAGTCCCAATCGCTCCTCAAACACCACGCTTTCTTTTACAGCCAGAGTTCAGGGCCTCAGCTTTACTTTCCATTAAGTAGTCAGGACTGCTAACAGCGAGACTGTTGCCCCCACGCTGTAACATTTTCTCTTAAATTGGTAAATAAATATTTATTTCATAGACTTCTCTTAATAAATATTTATTTCCTATCAATATCAAGTTCCTGAAAAGTTACATTGTTCTTAGAAGTATACTACTCTTAGCAGTTATAAAACTTCTGAAAACGTCAGGTCTCAAAGTAATTCAAGTGGCTTACATTCTGTCTCCTGTTCTTTCAGTGAAAGGATTTCAAAAGCCATTGGTAACACTCGGTACTTAATAGTCGGTTTATCCAGGACCTTCAGATTCAATCTGACAAAGTAAATACTTCTAAGAGTCAGAACAGAAAAGGCACTTACTCATTTTGGGGAAGACACCTGGCAGGTAAGATTTTTATTTTCAAAATAACAAGCCCTTTTTTCTGACAATAAAAATCCTTAAAAACTACCGTTGAATAAACATAAACCCCACGAATAAAACCAACTAATGTCTCCCTTCCCAAGAAAGGTAAAACTGTCCCTTGGCTGAGAAACGGGGAAGTGTGAAAGCATCCAGAAATACTCTGAAGTTTATTCGTTTCTGTGATATTCCAGTAGGCTATCACAGCCGACTAGAAGGAAAAGTCTCCTCCAAAGAATGTGTGTGTTATAAATCAAAAGCCTCAGACATTTCTGGACTGTTTCTTATCAGGTACTTGTATCAGAAAGAGTGTGTTATAGCCAGGAACATCACATCGGTTACAGCTGATAACCACCCAGAGGAGGAATCTGTTACCCAACTTCCTTTCAACCGAACCGTTGCCTCAGTGATGCTCTGTATAAGGCACTTAGTAAATTTAAGAACGTCTGACGGCGCTGTTGGTAGTTTAGATCTGTCCGCGAGGATGCTCTACCAATGCTTCAAGATTCACGGGCTAAGGAGTGGACTCATCACTGCAAAGAGCCATACCCACTACTGGCCACAAAACTCTTCAGAAGCCACGTCCATTCTACTCTGGGTTCTTAGTAACTTTTCTACATAAAGTTACCCTTTTGCTAGTAGTCCAGGAATCGGGATCTTTGAAACTGGGTCGCGTCTAACTGTACAAGAGGAACCTGTTTTGCTCCTGACTAGCTCTGTAATCAAAACTGCTGCCCTTTCAATAAACGACCTGCAACCAAGAAAGAAATGTTGCTGATATTCACTACGAAATCCATAGAAAACCTACACCTATCTTTAGGCCAAAAGTCACTGAACCAAGAAGTATCAGGAATTATAGACACACACACCTCTAAGTGTGGGATGCTGCCTACTGCCAATGCAGTACCAGAGAAAGGAATGCTAAACACCCAAAGAAGCAATCATATAGTGGCTTTTCTAGGTAGTATTCAGAAAATACACCTCCTTACACTCTGTGGTTTTGTGGAACTGGGGTTTTTTGAAGGTGTTTGACATTTTAGAAACAGAAGCTACTTGGAATTTCTGTAGGAAAACTGAGGAAGCGCTCAGTATCTGTGCGTGCTCCTGGCATCTCTTTCTCCAGCTGGCACCAAAAGCGTTTGCTTGCACCTTTCAAAAAGCCTCCAGGTACTGCAAGCTACTTGGCAACATTATGCCTCCATCGGATGGGAAGCATTTTGCTTATTTTTCCGTGTTTGGAAGCCTCCCAGCAATAGAATCGGACCATTTGCAGAAATGCAGCTATGAAGACCAGTAATTGGCATCCCAGAACGCCAGCTACCAGCTACCACAGCCAGAAGAAAAAAACGGTACAGGACTGGTGTAAGTAAGTCTGCTCAGGAAGAACTCGGTCAGTAAGTCAATTATATAAACCCAAGGACAGCAGTGACAAAATTGATAGATGTCCTCTGAGCTCCATGAACTGTTGCTGGTCTCACAGAAGCCAAGACATAGTTGGAAGAACTGGGAAGAGCAGTCAAATTCCCCACTTGTAACACCAGGCATAATGAATTATTTCAAACTCACTGCATCCACTTAATACTAGAGATTAAATATAAATAAATAAATAAATAAATAAATAGAGAGACAAGAAGGAAACCGAATGCAATCCCTTCGGAGGCAGGAGTAGTGACACTCAACAAATAGATGTAATCCTGCTGAGATTAATTGGCAGCTGGAGGCTGTTACAGTACGAGACGGTCAGTCAGATGGCAGATTTCCCTGCTCAGAGATCTGTGCATTCAGGAACGGGGCCTGGCACTGAAGCATGCTGATTTATGCTGTGCAAAGAAGGATCAGCTTGAAATAGATTATTCATGGATGGTGGTTATATACTGGATGCATATAAATAGCAAATTAGATCGCTGTGTTCCCAAAGTGGGTATTCAGGAAGCGGAATCATCCTGACAACTCATCTTGCCTAACAGATGGTAAGCGACTGCAGAACTCCATCCGCTCCCAGTGACAACGTACCCGCAACTGCCTTTGGATCCAACACAACCTGTAGGATCTAGCGAGCTTGGGCAGGGGGTAAAGAGCCACATTTCCTTAGCCCCGGTTACATCTATTCTCTCCCTCTGTATACCTGCGCTTCTTCAGACAGAAGAGAAAAATGATGAACACGTGGTTAGCAGCTTATCAAAAAACAGATTAACAGTCTTCTTCCCTCAGCTGTCTTCTCAATAACTCCACTGCAACTTAGAGTTCCACTGGCCTAAAGCCACGTTTCTTAAAATCTCCAAGTTTAAGGGAGCTTTTTCACTTTGTGAGCGCTTTGACTACGATCAATATTTATACACAGAGAACAGTGTAATTAAAAGACTACACTTTTCCAGGTGGCCTAGGTCCTGAAAATGTGGTCCCAAAGGGGCTTTTATATCAGATATTCCTACTTCTGTCAAGATATGCTATACTTTCTACAAAATAGTTAACATTTTGGAACTATTCTTTAAATTATTGTTACTGGACAGTATTTTTTTCTGGTGGTAACTTTCTTTTGAAACGTATGGGACAAGGAGTGATTAGACAGCGTGACCACCTTGTCTTTTAGAAACGCCAAATGGTACAGCAATCCCTTGTGATCTTTGTTAGTAATAGTCATTTGAGCTATGGAACGTGTTTTTACCATTCCTCTTCCATGTTTAACTAACTCCTTAAAAGTAGGGCTAAAACTTCCCCTGCACCTTGAACCGTCTCCTCTAAAAATCCCATGTCAGGGGACACAGCAAGTTCTTTCAGGTGACTTTTCTCTGTTTCCCAATAACAAAAGGAGGAAGATTGGGATCAAGAACATTTCAGGAGGGATTAACATCTCTGGAGGGATTAAATATTATACTGTGTTGGCTCCTTGTAATTAACTTTCACCAATACAGAAGCTGTAAACAGCTCCTGCATTGCTAAGACTCTAGACTCTGAAATGAATTCATTCGCTCCATTTTCTTTTGCTGTGTGAATCCAATGGTACAGTTTAGGTGGGGGCTGGGGGGACACACACCTGGACTCCTAGGCCTTGTTCACGGACACACCACAGTCTTCTTGAGTTATGTCTTAGGAAAGAAAGTAACTGAAACACCACTTGCTGTTGGATAATACCATTTACTCCATTCATCCCCGTCCAGGGGGGAAGTTGCAATGATTTCTGTAAAGCGTTTATTTGTAATTAACTTGTGAAGTAATTTTGGGGGTTTTAATATTGAGGTTGTCTTAGACAAACCCCTTAAGTTTAAACTTCTGAGAGTAACTTTGTCTCTAAGCTTTGGCAGTACAGAAGAAAACCAGCTGAGCTTCCTCAGTGTGATGGATTTTACCGTACTGCTTTTGCTGGTTTGTGAAGTTACACCCTTCCCAACTGAGACTGCTTTGACATAAATTGGGATAATTTCAGGTAAGGAAAACCTTTGAAACCTCGAACAATGTTCCCAGCACACCCAAATCTTAACATTGACAGAAGCATTTGCAAATTATCATAGCCAAAACCAGCATCAGCTTTGTATCTTACCTATCTTATTCCTGAGTAAACACAGGCAAAGTTTACTACAAGTACAGCACTTGCTGCTGCCTTTGGAGAAATTAAATTAAATTGCATTTCTATTTCCATGTAGTTTCTGATATTGAAAGGAAGCATCCTCAGAATCCCTAGCAGGGAGCAGAGTGAAATAAAGGCATGTGACAGGAAAAACCCAAGCAGATACAGTTGAAGAACCCTGGATGCACATAAGAAGTACACAATAGACTGCTCCACACCAAATCCATCCTGTATGACAAAGTACAATCAATTAGCATAACGTGGGAAGCTGTCAGCCCTCTGAGCCAGGAGAGAGAAATAGTAGAGAATTTAAGATGCAGAGCCATACATTTGTGTCAAGTATAGAAGACCTGCCTGAACACTATAGTGAACTGGTGAAAAGAAGTCGTAAGAAGTCTTCTATCCTACATGGCAAACTAAAAATGTGCTATCCATAATATTAAAAAAAAAAAAAAGTTCAAAAATTATAAAATCTAAAAAAAATTTGAGATTTTACAATCTACGCCCCAAACCATCAAATATCTACAGAAATATGTGACAGGTTAAAACTTCAGTCATAGTCTTAATTTCAGAACTTCTGATATCAATATTTTTATGCTTTTATTTATTTTCCTTTTACTAACACTTCTGTTATCTGGCATAATTTAACTTGCTACTAAGTAGAACAACTTTTGTTTCTCTCTAATACACATAATGAATTTCCAGGGCAGGGGGGGAAGAGGATCATAGTCTACAATGGATATTTGTTCTTTTCCTTATACCACCTATAATTAGGGGCAAATTTGGGGTAATAAGAGACCGAGTTATTGTACACTTTATCAATGAACTAATTATACTTGATTTTTCCCCGTTTCTCCCCCCCTTTTCCTTTCTGAAACTGGACAATCAATCAGCACATAAAGGAACTCATTTATATGGAACACGATTACACTTGTCTTTGTCAGGTCACCGTTTCATGACCGACCCGGGGTCTATGGCTGTTGAAGACTGGTGCTTACACAGAATTTAACAAATAACAGCTCTCAGGCTGCGAGCAGTCACAGAGAAAAATAGCTAATCAAAACACATTACAACATTAAACTTTCACTCTTTATAAATGGAGTCAAGATGCTTTTAAATATATTTACAGTCAGAAAAAGGATTTAGGATTACTACAAGTCAAAATTATTTAGAAATTATGAAAGTGAAGTTCATTTAAATTATAACATTACCAACAGAGTCAAACCCAATATTCTACTTGGAATTTTTCCACTCTGTGCTCAGTCTTGTCACATCCCTTTAATAACAAGCCAGCAAAAATTTCTGACTTTGCTTAATGCCCAAACGGGCACCATTGCAATGTAAACACTGGCAACATAATCGACCAGTTCAAACCACCACAGCTCAGTTCTCAGATCCTAGCGGGCTTGTGTTGTAGTTGCTTTGCCACGTCTTACTCCATAAAGAAGGGTGAGACTTTTCTGCACTCTTTTGGATTATAACCATGCCTGTACCACATTTTTTGAGATCATTCTCTAGAGACAGCTGTATCACAGTCAAATCCACTCCATCCTCCCTTCCTTTCAAACCAAATGGCTACTTATTTCCGAAGATACAAAGAGACCTCTTGTTGGCAGCGCTGGGTGTTTTATTCACATTAAGTTAAATGAAAATACGTTTCCCATTTCGTGAGCTACTGGTAATAGATTATTATTGGCTTGCAAGGAATTCCGAAATGTGTCAGCATTCATTACATTTTAATTAGAAACACATTTCATAAACCATCTTGCGATGAGATTTGCTATCATTAAACTGCTTACTTTAAACAGTTTCGGCTCTCTTGTAATCCATTACATCAGTATATTCTGCAAATAGTCCCACCTAAAAATAAAATATAAAAAAATAAAGTTGAGAAGCATGTATTTTTCTTTTAAAAACTAGTGTATGTCATTCCAAACACCAGCCCAGCCCCCAAAAACATTCAAGAACCTTAAAATGCATTGTTTTACAGATACTAAGGTTTGGCCAGGTAACGGCAATGAACAGACATCCTATTTAGTAAGATAAAGCAGAATACATAATAAACAGGTCAGTAGTTATCCAGCTGAAATAGCCTATAATTAACATTTGATGTCTAAAAAGTTTAAACAGCAACACCAAGGAAATGAGGTATGTACGTTCTCAGATATCACATCAGACTTTCATTTTATGCAACTAAGTGTATTTCACAACTAGCATCTTACAAAAGAGAACAGTACCATTGTGCCTGTAGAAGTACTGCATTAAAAACAGAAAAATACATTACTACAAGAAACCACCAAACATCACAATTGTCAGGGGCTACAAAAATCCATTGCTTTAGCTGTTAAGAAGACGTATCATAACGTTGGTAATCAACTGGGGCTGGATTCACTACCAGGAAGGTCCATCC
>VZTM01008416.1:24954-37567 GCA_013400555.1 Jacana jacana
ATTCCTTTTGAATGAAAGAGAAAAGAATCACAAGCATGTAAGCGGGCTACCTCACTCAAAAGAGCTAAATGGACTTTTGTACTGAACCTGAACCTGAAATTTAAAAGCTGTACATGGGTTGTATGTGTGCATCAAAACACTTATTGGTTGTAAACAAAAATGCAAAATCTGTATTCACAAAAATATTTTATTGGTAATTTTACATAATACCAGATGGGTTTGTAAATAGTTCTGCTCTGTATCAGTATATTGCTAAGTGCATAAATGTCAACAGTTTATGCCATAAAGTAGGGTACTAGGCTTTTTGATATGATTTATGTCATAAGATATTCTAAGAGCCAAATGAAAATTAAAGAAATTGATTCAGGAACAAAAAAATCAATAGTACTGTTATTCCCATATTCTTGTGCAACATCTGATATTCCTGTAACGAAACGGTAAGTGACTATATAACACTAGGTAAATTTGGGGCAAGGAAAGAGCACTAAGCAGAAGGGAAACCTGCACTAGTGTAATTTTTAAAGCTCTTCCAAATTCTCCTATTTCCAAAGGTTAGGTTTTGTCCAATGCATAGTCGTCTGAGGCTCTATATTTGTTACACAACACAGAATACCAGCGTACGGTGACAACGTAGTACTTCACCTGAACTGTAAGGTTAACCAATCAATGCTTGCTTAAAATGTGGCTTCTATTTTGCTTGTAAACTTTTCAATAAGTGTTTTAAGTGTGAAAAAATATTGGTAAAACATAATTCGCTAACAGTAATCTAGTAAAATGTGTCAAACATTGGCAAAAATTCATACAAATGTTTTATTTAATAACATTTTTCCTATTTAACCACACCAAGTACCAGCAGGTGTTTTAAAGAAGATAATTATTATGAAAATTCTGTTGCAGCAATAGTTGATTAAGTTGATCTCTGACTTGCATACATATAACTATGTTTCACAATTCTCAAATAATACATATTTAGGCAGCTTGAACTATGTTATAAAAATTTAAATTCAGTACATGCCAATAGTAGAGACTCCAAGAGTTGTGTTAGAATTCACTAAACTAAAAGTGAAAATGGACTTACCAATAACACTGCATAATGAACATTCAAACCACATTTTCATGGCACCTTTACACATGAAGATTAAAAAGTCGGTCTGAAAATGCTTCCTAAGCATTTGTAGGTTGCATTTAAATTATTGATTCTACCACTGCACTTTTTTCTTTTTTTAAAGCTGCACAAATTATGTTCCAGTCAACATACCAATTACACACGGATAATCTGTCATGAAAATGTGGTAACGGGTGACAGAAGTTATGTGGTTTCATGGTTTGAAGGGAAGAGACTAAAGAAACTGGAGGAAATAAACTTTAATGAGATTCCCCATTCAGCGATGAGGCTTCTCCTCTGGGTGAGGATGACCTGGACATTCCCCTCTCTGTGTTGTCAGAGCTAGAACCACTCTGACTGTGTTGATCTGCAGAAGCAGCACTGGAAGCAGGCGGTGACTTAGTTTTCTCCTTAAAGTCTGTAATTATGACTGTCAGATCTCCAACGGTAACTTCCAAATGCTGAGCGCTACTTCGATCCACATTTTTCAACCTTGGCCTAAACAAAGCAAATGATCACGTTAAAAGCACACACACCATCTAATTATCTTGTCTTCCTCCTACTTTTTAGGAGCTCCAGAGAACATACATGTGTACGTAGGACCGTCGCTACGTGCAACACACAATTCACAGGAAAACAACGCACCACAAGTGTTTATGGCAGAGCGTTTCCTAGTCTGCTCTGCATCGGAACGCTGCACACCACCTTCTCCTCAGATTATTGAGCAGTTGACCTTATGAACAACCTAGCTGTGCAGCAATAGGGATGTGTTGCACATGTGACAGCTTTTCCTGTTAAAAATGAAGCCTTTCTTTACTGTGGCTATACAAAGCTATGAATTTGATCCAGAGAAGCATCCATCTCTGCAGCAGCCTTTAGCAACAATTCCCAGCGGAGAATGCTATTCAGTAATGAAGATAGTGGTGTGTCTCTTTTGAATTCAACAGCACAGACAGCATTGACTGCAGCAGGTATTACTTCACTTCCAAACCGCACTAGTGCGCTCTTGGAACTGGACTTTGTGATCCCAATGTAACTCTGGTATTCCTGGCATAGGCTGTGATTTAAATTACACACAGAGCCGAGTATTACCTACAATATTGATAGGGTAAGTCTCCTCAGCTAATCCTTCAACTGTTGGATTTTCACAACATTCAGACCAGAGAAGAATACTTTGAGACTTATATTCTGCCATCATATTTTTGCTAGTGACAAGCATAAGGGACTTTGGACTTACAACTTTCCTTTGACTACCATGATAACCCGTCAGCAGACAGCTGAGTTTATACAATCGGTCACGAAAAGCATAGCTTTATGCACTTAACTGACTCCACAGCTTTCACTAGCTGGAGCTGCAATGAAATTAATATGACATCACGTTAGTGGGCACGCTAACAGCAAACCCTAACCTTTACCCTATCATCTGACACTGTTTGAAATAGAATTGGGAATTGGTTCCCAGCCGCTTCAGCTGAAACACCTCACGCCTTTTCCTCTGCTGGAACAGAGATAGGCTTTGACATCTCGTTCCCCTGGGGCTAAAGTAGTGAGACTGAAAAATTTAAGAGAAAAGTGAAAATCTGCTGCTTTGTAACATGGGAGCGGAGAAAAAAATTGAGCATTATCACCCTGCATAAGCGCCGTGCCTGGAGCCTATTAATCATATTGAGTGCATGTAGAGCTTTATGAGCGTTTCCAGCAATAATATACAAGTTTTCAGGCAAAGAGAAAAGGATATCCTTTTCCCAAAGGCTACTGAAGAAGCCTACTTAATTTAATCAAGCATTCTTAACTTGCTACGCTACCTAGTGACTCAATTCAGTGAAAAATTGAACTGTTTGAAGTGGTTAAAAAACCCAAAAAACCAAGTAGCCCCGTTATTTCATATAGCAATTCTTAATGGAAATCTCAATACTGGTACTTCAGACCAAGATTTTTGTTTTAGTTATTTTTCAAACATTCTCCCTTTTTCCCTACCTCCCTTTTGCATTTTTAATGCAATTCAACCATCAATATTTCAACTTATAAATATTTAATTAGCTTAACTAAAGCTCACTATGCTCATAGAATCATACAATGGAGTTGGAAGAGACCTTAAAAATCATCTGCTTCCAACCCCCCTTAACATCAAACACCTTATAACCCAAGTACTTTAGCTGCATGAGGTAAGCTACCACATTTCAGGATTCAAAAAAAAAGAAAAAAAAAAGAAAAAAAGAAAAAAAAACATTTTATCAGAGTCCTTAATCCTAACCATGACTTTCTTAACACCTCTTCTCTCGACTCTCTCTCTCGCCCTGGTTCTGATCCTGACAAATGTACTCCAGGCATAAAAGAAGCAAAAAAAAATAAAATCACTAATTCCTCCCAGGTATGAATAGACTGCACACCCTGTATAATTCTGAGCTTTACAGCACAGCATTCTTGCCACAATAACTCTATGTTTGCACTGCAATGATTTAGGGGTTAAACTTGCTGCTTTTGTTTTGCAGTTCGCACCTTCCTTCCACTTGGTCTTACAGAAAGATCAAGGCTTTTACAACTGCTCAGCTGTACTGTAATATCTCACATTCTCAGTTCTCAGAGTCCATGGTTTCCTACAGCATCCCAGATGTAGCACAGAGATTTTTATTGCTAGGTAATATACGTGCCTTGTGCTGTCACATTAATTTATACCCTGGTCCAGCCCTTCAAAGTGTGTTCCAGTTGTGCAAGGAAAGCAATAACCATATTACTTTCCCGCTCTTCCACACTCTGGCACTGGTTCTCTCTCTTCAATTACTTTGCATGAAAGTTAGTCACTCCTGTCCCCTCTGTTTTTCAGGGATCAGTGTCATCCGTTTGCCTATCTACAGTTTGGTATGGTGTTAGAAATAACTACATCTGTAACCCTTAACAAAACCACCCAGGTCTTTCTCTCTGTGTATTCAGCTGGTCTCCACCTCCTGGTCAAAATTGCAAACTGCAGGCAATGAATAGGCATCCTAAACCAATAAAACTTCACACGCAACTATTTAGCCTTTTTGTTGAAAGAATTTGCCACGGCACTCACAAAGCAGTAAAATCACAGAACATTTTCTTATTTTAAATTGTTTTACCAATACCTCAAAAGTTTCTAAAATTTTACCTGGTTTTCTTATGACTGTTCTTTTTGCTTGTTGTTTCCTTTTCACTTTTTTCCTTTTCTACTTTGTCTTTTTTCTCTTTCTTTGATTGTGTAGGGGGCACGAATTGCTGAGGAACCTGTTGTGCAACCAGCTGAGAGACGGGCCGAGGTTTCCTGTGTGCACACATGTACGCAGAACGCTTAGAACTTTACAACAAGTCTCAAACTCCCTACACTTTGGTGTAGCAATCACTATGCAATCACTATGCAAGGAATGCAATCACTATGCAAAACAATAGCAATCACTATGCAAGGAAATACTGCTAAAACTTATCCTCTTGCTAATACTTCATTAAAATAGCATATAAAATTAAAAACCATTACAACCTTTTATTTCACTTACTTGCATTATCAACAAATTAGTTATGTTTTTTTTGTTTGGTTGGTTAGGGTTTTTTTAAGGATTTAGAGACAAGACTTTGCACTGTCCCCTCTTTTCCCAGTTGTCATATCCAGTCAGAGACTTCCATGGAGTGAAATCCAAAAGGCGGAGCTTCCAGATAGAGTGCTTTACCACCCAGTCCCAGCCCCCTCAAATGACAGAGGGGTCCGTTTAGAGTGTACTGCAATACTGAAGTGTACAATCCATATCACAGAAGGTTAAAAGCTGACCTCTTGGGTTATCAGACCTAAAGCCACCATTGGCCTTAGAGAGTAAAACTTAAAAGTGTTTTCAGCTCAAATTCACTGGATGCACCAACAAATCCTGTTAAGTTGTGTATCTACCAAGTTGTTCACTGGAAAAAACAAATATACTGCACTAAAACCAAACAGTAGGATATAACTGTCAGAAGGTATATACATGTGAAAAGCTGGCAACAGAAACACCCCAACCACATTCCATCAGCACACACAGCGCAGGTTTCATGTCCAAGTTTTGATCCAAACTAAAAACCAGGGTAAGAGGAACAGCAGGGAAAAGGATCTCAACACCTTATTATTTTTACATTTTGTAAAAAATTATTTTGAAATACCTTCATTTTTATTTGTACTGGAATACAAGGATTCTAACATGAAATGAGTAATTTTTACTTTCCAAAGCAAAGCTGTCTCTTTATTTTGAGATTTTAGAATTCAGAACTTTCAAATCATGACATACAAAAAAGGTGGTTTTGTTAAGACTTTGAGGTTGCACATTTCTTCTCCAAAGGAATGTTTACCCTGCCAAGCTCTTGGGTTTTGTTAGTTGAGTTTTTCTGTGGTTTGGTTTTTAATAGAAAAAGCACAAATTACATGCACTGTGATACTCTGAAAATACAAAGCAGTTATTAAAGCAACAGAAGCTATCAGCTCTTACACGGATTTATTTACCCCAACCCACAGGATCACGCTGCTGGCACTTCTTGCTTAGGTGGAGAGACAAGTAAAGTAACAGAAGCAGAAAATCAAAACAGCTCCCGTTAGCAAGTTATATTTTCAGTAACAATTGCAATTGTTCATGTTACAGAGTGAAAGCCAAGTTAGAAGAATCCACAAAGTGTGTGGAAGGCAGGTTATAAATAGGCTGAGATTTCATGAGTCTTTACAAGAAGTTCTTATGAATTAAAGTAAAACTGAAGACTATTAAAAATGTCAGCACAATAGAACATTGGGGTAAAAACTAGGCTACCACATACCCACCCATAAACTAAGCCCATGCTAACTCATGGAGAGACGAAGGTCAGCAACAACTCACTTAGTGAACACTGCCCAGCTTGTACCAACTGGCAAACGTGTGACTACATGCTTTTCAGGAGACCATCGAGACCAGGACCTTGGAAAACACACAGCAGACTCCACAAACACTGAAATGACTCAAGGACTACAACTGTTTACATTAGTAGCATATATAGGACATTTTTTTTAAGAAAACTTGCCTCAGAACTGTTTCAAACATTTGTTGTAGTAGTTCATAAAGCAAGAAAAACCAAGGTGTAATTGATGCACAAGTTTATCATTCCAGGTGGAAAACACCTCTGGTTCTATACATCAATGAAACCGATCATCTGTCTTGGACTGGAGATTGCTCCAGGAGACAGGGATACAGGGAGTTAATATTCCTAGTGATGGCCAGGTGACAATCCTGTCCGTACTACATAGTGACCTGAGAGAATAATCCAACACGTGACTTATGAAGTAAGACAGCAGCCAACTTCTCACACAGAAACAATTACTGCCCAGGGCTGTGGGCAATACCATGGTCATGGAAATTTGTTAAAAAGGGGGAGAGAGGGAAAAAAAACTTCTTAGCTAACTATTTTAGGAGTTCTCACTTCGCAACAATTTCAGTTCCTAAGAGCAAACTGGGTAATTTCTATTAGAGTACAGCTGGGAAATCAACCTTAGAACCAAGTCCTAGGTTTGGAACTTCTTTTGCTGGGACCATAAAACTAAGGAGACTGACCAAAAAAAAAAAATAAATTTGCCACAATGAACAGAAGTCAGCTAAAACAAGAAAAACACAGAAAAAGCATGTTTGGGTAGATGCACTAAAAACTGATCAAGAGGTTCTATGTGGCCTTGCTGTGACAAGGAATTCCACTCAGTTATTTAATTCTTCCCATCTAAACATCCATCTTTTTGTTGTCAATTATTTCTATAGCTGTCTGTCATTTATATCTATGTTCTGACATTTATTACCTGCTTTGTCTCTTCCAGATTTCTTAAACGAGACATTCGATGTTTTTATATTGAAAAAATGAGGAAGAAAAAGTAAATTCACATCTCTCAATACTAAGAGTGTCTTTCAAGTATTCAATTCCATTTTTTCCCAGGTACTCAGAAGGGGTTACTGAACTGCAACCAAGCACTTCGCAAGGCATGCAGGCTTCAGGATGTAACTTTACCACTCATGAAGCTTTAACCTGATAGAATTGTTCATGATTTAGGAGTTGTTGAATCATGTCATTCAAGCATGAAGGAATCCATACAGAGAAGGCTTTCTTGCAGAGAAGATAAATAAAAGAAATACAATTCCTGTAACAGGAAATTGATTTTGATGATTTGCCAAAATATGACATTTTAAATTACTGGTTTTGAAAATGAGTCAGTTAAAGATTCAAACTGGTGTTTAGAAAGAAACTCTATAGACTTCTGCATTATGATAACAAGCATTTTTGCCTTTGCCACTGGGAGTGACTTTACAACTGAACAATCCAGAATTACAGGCAAAACCGCTCATAAATATATATCGCTCAGCCCCTCAAAACTTTGCATTTTTATCTAGTAACGTGACTGCAGTCATTTTAAGTGGAACACTAAACAGAGAGGCATACACTATTACAGAAGGTAAGAGCTATCAATTCTTTCCAACAGAGATGAACTTTATGGTTCAGGCCCTAAGCAGTGCAGCTGTACCACAAACAGATTTACTGAGCTTCCAAGAGATCACTAAACATCCCAGCTCTGAATATTACACTTCTTCTCTATCACTTAGTTTTCCTTTTCAGCCAGTGTTATTTTTCTTCTTAGCTAACATCAGCCATACTTTTACCAGCATTTCTAGTCTAACCTCATCCATGATGGTTTTATTCATTATCTAATTCCAATGTTGCTTTCAAGGTCCTGCACACAAATACTCACACACTTCATAATCTCCTTCAAATTATAAGGAAAACTAATATTTTTCTTTTTAAAAAAGCCAACAGACAACATCCAAGGATACACCTTTTTGTCTTCCCTTCAATTCCCATTAATGCTAAACAAGGATATCATAATTTTAACTCTATTCTTGTTATTGCTGGACATGAGTACAGGATTGCTGGACATGACTACCTTACAGGATTTGATCTAGCTGCAGGTTTAGAGGGTATATTTACAGAGGCTGCAGAGACTTGTCTATTTAGTTTCTGCATGCAGAAACTCATTCAACACTGATGCTCTCAAAGGGAACAAATATTTAATACTGAGAAAGATGGACTAATTTTCGTTGTTGGCATTCTTAAAAAAAAAAAAAAANAAAAAGCAAGCCTTACAGCATAGCAATTTACATAATTTACATGCAGAGAGATGAAAAATACTCAATCAAGTATACAAATAATGCACTAGACCAAATGATACCTGGAACTTTTGGCCCAAGTCATTTCCATCTCCCAGAGATCAACAAAATACCTTCCTGTTCCGAAGTCATTTTGAACATCTCCCAGCAGTGCACGCTTCCTTTGTTTCTCTCATCTGGTATTCACCAATAACATATGTAAAAAGAATTTTGCCCAATTTGATATGGTGAATAACTTGGTCTCATTACAACAAAGTGGGTCCGTTATGAAAACAGAAACAAACAGACAAAAAAATATCTATGTACAACACTAGCAATCAACACACCCAGCAGAAATACAGTAAACTCTCATTTGCCCAAGCTGTGCATCAGACATGCAGACAACCGAAGTGGCTTAATGCTGAGGCATCTTGGGATCTGGCTCAATTTATGTCATTTACATAGAGCACATCGACATTTGCACAGTGCTGCTTCTACAGCCAGCCCGAGTCCGTAACGCAGTCTGACGTCTCCTGCACTACCTGGAGCATAAGCTGAAATTCTGACAGACCTCTTATAATGCCTCTTATCTGTCAAACCAGCTCTAAGGTCCATCTGCTACAGCCTGGAAACTAAGCATGATGTGGGCAACCGCGACGATTTTTGCCATGAACCAGTCCCAAAGCTACCTACATCTCAAGCGAGCCGTGCGTCAGCATAAGGCTCCCCTGTGCGCAGGGTTCAGGCAAGATGCATATCCTGAACGCACAGAGCCGGCCAAGTGAGGCTGCCAAGCAGCACAGCGCAGCCAAAGAGGACTGCTGAGAAGCACAACGCAGAGACACCGACAGCCCCACAGAGCAGCCAACACCTTAGCTCTGATTCAGTGTGAGCCACGCTGGACTTGGACTGGTCCACACAGAAACGGTATCCCTATCCTCCCAGTATCCACAGATCTCAGAACATATCCTGTGCTTTTCTATACAGAGAGCTAGACTGTATAATCTCAGTGTTGAATACACACATCTTCAACTTGTTGTGGGAAAAGTGTATTGTCACCAGTAGCACACAGCTTACAGAGTTCACACATTCTGAAGAATAGGAGACACACTCAAAGGCACGCTCTTTCTTGAAGCTAAATCTCTCCTGCTTCCTGCATTTCACTACAGCAAAACTATTAAAAATTTCCCAATCTTAACAAAATGGGTCTATGTGAAGGAAATGCTGCCACCTCAGCTTTCAATCAGGCTGAAAGATGTTCGTCAACAGACGACCTGGATCCAGAATAATACCTGCCAAGCAGAGCTTCCATTCATATATGATACTTTCCTTCTCTTTCTTCTCATGTCCATCTACCTCCTGGCTTCAGTTCAGACAAAAACCACTTGCTGGAGGATTACCCTGCCTAGGGTGGTAAGTTACCTGTTTTGTAAAGCAAGTGCCACATACAACATACATAAAGACTTTTAGAATAGTACACGCTAAGCCAGATATTTACATCAGCTACTGAGCTCTGGTGACCTTATTTGCCACACTTGTCCACCAGTAACTACAGCAATATTCTAATCCAGTTTTACTTACCTATCAATGAGCTGACAAAATTCTGTTTTCAAATGCATCTTACTCTCTGGCTTCCTATAAAATTATACACATCTTGCCCAATCCTAGAAATCAGGGAAAAATTGCCCATGAAACAGTACTCCTACAGAAGGAGGTTATGTTGTTAGCTGTCCAACACAGTATTGATCTATTTCTGGTTCATGGACTGAAGTTTCTCTTCCAGATACTAAAAAGCTACCTTTTGAATGACAGAAGGATTCAGTGAAACAGGTAAGATGCTCCTGAGCAAAACAAAGCCCGTGCTATTTCTTTAAAGTTCTTCACCTGCTTTTATACAGCATCTCTACACAGTATCCAACACTTTGCTTATTTTCAATTTTGCACAATTTTTTTCCTTTCCTCCATAAAAGATCATAACTTCTTAAAAAACAAACAACAAAACCCTAACCAAACAACAACAACAAAACCAAAAACCCAAACCCCCCCCAAACCCAACCAGGTTTCAGAGACTTCAAGATGTTTTATTCAAAGACATCCCTAATCCTTAAGCAGTACCATTTATCTAAACTTCTCTTCCCTGCAGGGAGACACTGACCTTTTCTTCAAGACAGTAAATTCATCCCTCAAGAAAGAGAGGTTAGAAACATCCGGAACAGAAACCTCACTGATTTTGTCTTGCCCTTGGTCATGGAATCCTTTCCTCAAAAACGAAAAATCCACATTATTCTTTAAATGCAAAGTATTCTTCCCTTTCATGAGATTCAAGAGAATCAAATAAATGCTTCCAAGTTAATGGAAGTTCCTAAATCTTCTACTCCTTGTTGCTTTAAGGACCTCACTGCACAGGGCTCAAGTCAGAAGTACAGCAGTTTTTTTGAAGATCAGCTTCATTCCTACTTCTGCAATCTGTTCTGTCTCACCAGCAAGGCAGAACTCATTCACTGGAAACTGGTAATCTAGACAATCAGTGCCCTGAATGTAACTGTCTGGGGTTTTTCAGGAATTATCAAACTCGCTATTGCCAAAAGGCCTTACAAGCAATAACTAATCTATTTATACCCATCATCTTTGGTCAGACTTGCAAAGCTGATTGCCAAAGAACCAGATCAGTTTTAAAAACAAACAAACAAACAACAACAACAATCCCATAAACAAACAAAACAAACAAGCAAAAACCCCCCCAAACCCCAACCTTCACACAAAAAATCCCACTATGATACCTTCTTGGAAAAGTCTTGGGATTTTATTCCAAAAGCTGCATTATAAAGACAGTGTTACTATACATTAAACACAGAATGCTTGTCCACTTCTGAGGGAGGCAGTATAAACTATAAAAATCTAAGTCAGATGTTCCCAATTAAGTATCTTCAGGCAAACCATGAGAAGACAAGCTCAATCAGCTTCCAGGAAAAAATACCTAGAACTAATCACAGACACTAGAAACAGGCAGTCAATTCCTCAAACCACTGCAAGATTTCCTGCATCCCACCTTCTTCTTTCTTTACTACTTATGAAGGACAGCTGCTTAAAAAGCAACCTTCCTGAAGTCATGCATTTCTGACAGTTACAAAGAAATATGACTACTACAGTGCTGTCATGACAATGCCTCTGGTTTTTATCTGATTAACACCCCTTTGATTTCTCCTTCTATCTTATCTTATATACAAGGTCATGTAACTTCTACTTTAAGTCATGCCGAAATTCAGCTGGTTTCTATTTTGAAAGCTAGAAATTTTCACTCAAGCACTCATCCTTACTTTAATTACAGAAACTTTTCTTTCATTTACCTATAATTACACTCCTTGCTTCTTCCTTTGACAGCTCTGTTGTCCCCTGACTTCCGCATAAAAAGCATCTCATGGCTCTACAGAAATATAAATAAAGTATGGTGGATAAGTTGACACACTATAACGAGCTGTGTGCACTTTTCATCCACTGCAAATGATTGGTAGCATTGGGGAGAAAATGACTTTACTGTGGAACCTTCCTGCAGGTAGTTCTGACAACGAGGTGATGCACAGCAACCGGTTACATTGCTGTAACAATTCAAACGGCATTAAAATTTTAAGACAAACTTTAAAATTGCTGCCAAATGCAAGGAAAATATTTAACACAGTCTTCTCAAATTCAAAGAGCAATCACCCTTCCTATCTTTTCACAAACCCACAATCTACACCAGTATTCATACTTAAAGTCTTCTTAGTTTTGCCCAAAATGATACGACCGTCTATACTATCCCCAGTATGTGAAACAGCTGATTTTTAAGGCACTCCACCATGCTAGAAGGTTCAGACACACCAAACAGATGTTTACACTGCCTGTAAGACTGATCGAATTGTTGGATACCTGAAAACAAAATACAATTTACAGTAATGTTACCACCTTATAGAAACACTGTCACCATGATACTGATTTCTAGATTGATTCTGCCTTGTTGTCCTCCCTCCAGTCAGCCTCTTTTTGGGGAGCCTGTCTTCTTTTTGAAATGTGAGCTTTTAGAAGTTCATGTCAAACTCTTCTAAGCTTACTCTGCAGCAAATTTTAATAGTTCTCGCCTCACAGCAAACCCATGAAAGTTGTGTGCATTTTGTTCACCTCTAAGACACCATAAATTTAAATTGCAATGAAAAAACATGGTATTCCTCTGTCTCTAGTGCCCTGCAGACTCCCCTATATCCTTTCCATCTGCTACTGGGGGGGCTCCTGTGTCTCTGCGCTGCGTGTTTTCTAAGCTGACTTCATTAAGATACTCAGTATTTTTTCAAATGGAACTAATTTTGATCATGCACTAGTACTTCTCCTCCACCAGCTTTTGCTATTCCCTCAT
>VZTM01008418.1:0-30952 GCA_013400555.1 Jacana jacana
GCTGCTAAACCATCTGTGGGTTCCTCGGGGGAGGAGGTGCGCTTGGTACTGTCACTTGCACTAAATCCTTTTTTTCTAAAGAAAACAGCTCCTTCTCCTGATGAAGAGGCTTATAGCAACACAGAGCCTGTGACTTGGTTTACAAGCATAAGGTTCAGCACAACTTCCAGTTCTTACCTATTATTTTTGCTTGACTGGAAGCTGCAGCTGCCTCAATGCATGATTCTGATTATGGGGGGGAGGGGGGGTGGGTGTGCTTGTCTGAACTGTAAAGACTTCATTGCTTCAAAATGCAGCGTTCTTGGAGAGCAGAGACTTCTAGTAATCTCTGGCACGGTGCTTTTCAAAGCCAAACCCAAGGACAGGGGTCCCACCCCTGACCTGTAACAGGCTGCCGAACCCCCTACGTGACTGCCATGAGCCAAGGCCTCTCAAAGAAACGTTATGGTCCGAGAATCATTCCAGCTCATGGGAACTGCAAAAAGAGCAGGAGGGGCGAGTGGAAGCACAGACCGCCCGGCTCTTGCTCAAGGCAGTGCCGTAGCGCCCTCTGCTGACTGCGGAGAGAAAGGTCGCGTTTGTAAAAGGGAAAGGGAAAAACGCGCGGAGAGGAAAGAGCGCTGCAGAAGAGAACCCTAAGGCTGAGAACAAGATAATTACACCAGAACAGAAGCCCATAGTTTGTAAGTGCTTACTTAATCAAGACTGACATAAGCTGACTTACTCTTGACCCACGTTACTCACATCGGTACGAATTTTCAAGTTGATAGAATAATTGACAGATGAGCAAGCACTTCCGGTGTGGGACGCACAGGTCCAGTCTGTAGCTTCTGGCAGTTTTCTCAAAGGGGTTTTGGGTCAGTGAAATGAACTGGGATCTTACAGCCATGTCCTTTCCTGGAAGCATTCCGTTTTGGGTGGAGCAGTCATTGACATTTGGACAGGAGCACTCAAACTGTCACTGAAATGGGGAATCTGCTCCTTAACACCAACATAGTCTCAAGAAGCAGGCATTCTTTTATTCGGCACCTGGCACGTGGGGGTTCTCTCCACCCAACATGTCCACCAAATGCAAGCTTCAGAGGGACTTATGTCGGTATGCATAGTCATTACATTTCCCAGAATGCATTATAATACTCATCTCACCCTATCACATGCACATTAAGTTCATTAGGGGCTTCATGGCAGTCCTTGGCTAGTCCCTACTGGCGTTTAGAGGTCACTCAGGAGTGAAGTCTTGGTGAACTCTTGGTGGTTCTTTCCAATATGAGGCCTTGACTTGGAGTGTCCTTGTGTTTCACTGGTGGGGCTGGTTTGCACTGAAACTCTTTGAGTGGATTGGGGGAAGGTACATGCAGAAGCTTCTGCAACTCCTCCGTTTATTTTGCAGGCTTGTGAGCAGGTTCTTTCTGATAGTACTCTTCCCTGTTTGCTCCAGCTTCTATTTGTGAAAGGCGCTCTTAATCCATTCAGTTACACACTTACAAACACATTTACAAACTGGGCTCTCCGCTCCGGATTGTAACAAGACCCCTTTTGCTGGAAAACATGGCATGTCTAGTTTAGCCCCGGGACAAGCACATCTCTTTCTGGAGGCAGAAAATGCTTCAAGCTCTGTCTGAGGCAGACCATAGTCCTGTGATGACTCCCTCACGGCAGACGAGGGGGACAACAGAGAGGCCACTTGTGTGTGACACTTCCCTGACCTTTTATTTTCCTACTGAAGCTGCTGGTACCAAAAGTTGAGATGCAATGTAGAGATGTAGTAAAGATGCAATTTATGTCACTGCTTGAGGTAGCACAAGAACAGATTTAAATAGCCCCTTGATTAGGGATGTCCAAAATTCTTTTCAAAACACGTATTTGTTTATTTATGTGGCCTAAACCACCTTCCAACTACAACATCAGGACAGAAATTATCAGGATTGGTTATGCAGGTATTTTGCTTCCATACAGAGAAAATTAAGAGATATGTGTACATCTGTATTATTCAGATAATCTATAACAGGTTTTATTTCAGGATACTAGTTCTTAGCTGTCTTGCAATTGATCTATAATGACGTAATTGCCTTATTACTTGCTTTTCTCCTTTTACCATAGATCACAGATTCTCTTCCATCGTCATTTATCAAGAAACAATGATACTGCCTGCCAGCTTAATGAAGAAGCGTTGCAAAGGCTCAAAGTCAATAAGATCCATATTGTTCATTTCCTGTCATGGCCTTTGAAAATGCACGACTTTCTCACATAAATAGATATTCTTTTTAGGACTTCCATTCTTTACCCTCATTGAGTGCACCAGAAAGGAACCCGTTGAGTGTTCACCAGAGTTGATAGTACCCCCTGCCTGTGAAGAATGTTCCTGGGCCAAATGATGTAATTTTCTATAGTTTCTTTACTTGTTTTTTCCCAAAACATGTACCAGATGAGGTATTAACCGAAAATTCCACAAACATACACACACACACACAAACAGACCAAACAAAAACTCCTCAAACCAAAGAAAGAATGAAAGACTCAGAACAGAATATAAAGTGAGGAACATCATACAACCTGATGCGCTAATTTCTGCACAGAAAACTCTGAAGCCTATTTCATTTTGCCCATCAATCACAGAACTCGAGTTCAAGTTAAAATATGCAAGCACAGTTGGGTGCATTTCACTTTGAAAGAAAACACAACTTTTTCCATCTCGAAACCAAAAACCTGTGTAGTGATCACAGAGCAATCTTAAGCACTGAAAGCTCCAGTGCCATTTCTAGCATTCCTTTTCATATCTGTACTCTGAGGAGGAGTTTAGGAATTTGCTTACAAGAATTTGTCTTTGACAACAAAGAAGAAGGCTTGATGACTTTAGCCTACAGAAAGAAGAAGGTACCAGGATTTGGACATTTCCTCATTTTTTTCATGTCACTGTAGGCTCAGAGCAGAAGGCCAGAGGCAGTGCAGCACAGACAATTGAAAGACAAAATAATACAAAACAAAACACCGAAAAAAAACCCAACAACAATGAAAAAAAGAAAACCCTGAAGCCTGAAGTGCTTAATGCCTGGTCAGTCAAAGCAACTGCAGAAGAGGCATTCTGGTTTCTTTTGTTGTTTTTTTTTTAATAGCTGGGGAACAGCTGAAATTTATATATTCACATAAGAACCAGAAGAATAGAAAAAAGTACTATTTCAAAGTTTCCATTTGAAAAAAAGCAATCAGTTACACTTTCCAAGGGGTTCATTAGGAAAAGTTAAATAGCATACTTACCTGTCTTTGTGGTCTTTCATTCTTTTACTGGTCCAAACAAAAAGCTTTCTGCTTTACTCAGCTCATGCTTCCAGTTGCTCTGCACTGTACCTCTCTCATTCTTTTTGAGTAAGGCAGAAGGTGACACATGACAGTCCATCCTTGCTGGATCTAACACTGAGCCTCTGGCTGAGCCACAGACCCTCAGGGAACAGCCAACCCCTTACAACTATTTTGAATGCATGCATCATGCCTGCTTTGGATCCTACAAAGATACCTCCAAACTAAGAACAGGAAATTACAATAAAGTTTAGTCCCATTCATTATGCCAGGCTGTTAATAGCAAGCTGCTGCAGTAAGGCTTTTGTACTACTTGCTTTATGGAAGTCAAACTTTCAGACATTTGCTTGGATCCAGGTGCAAGTTTCACTATATCCCTGTTCCAGTAGTCTGACAGCTGTTCAGAGACCGGTTTGCATCACAACAACTTATGGAACTGCAGGAGCCCACAGACCAGAAGCCGCAAACTGGAGGCACTGACTGCGTTTCCCAGCACCTGAAGAGGTTGCGTCAAAAACAGTGGTACAGGCTGAGTTCAGCATCACTCTCCAGGCCTGCAGAGTAAACCTGTCAGGTTTTTTTGTTGGTTTTCAGTTGCTGTTGTTTCATTCTTTGCTGAGATAGGTTTCTTCTCTGCTCTACTTCATCTTTTGGAATTGTTTTTTTCCAATGAGCTGGTATAAGGAATGGTTCATGTCAGTCTATCCATTGAAATCAGCTTGTGAAGTGTTAGTTATTTGCAGCAGAATGCTGTGTCAGACTAGGGTAGCAGCTTTACCATGGTTCCCACTCATCTGCAGGAGCATTCAGGTTGCTTGAGGTGGGAACCCTGTCAGGCATTCATCTATCAGTAAAATTCAGTTTTCCACGTGATATTTGCAACAGATATTTTGAGGGGTGGCCACACATCACAAAGCTCGGGTTCATGCACCAGTGACACGTAAGTGATCCTTATAAGTTGAGTCTTCTGAGTCAACTTAGCCCCTTCCTTTAGCCTAACCTTCCTCATGTCTTTATAACTCTATGCCAGGTCCAAGTGAGTCACAGGCCAGGCACAGCTGGTTTCACTGCCTTGGATGATCAGCTTAGAAGTATATCACCAGCAGGTTGGCTGATTGATGGGCTCCAACCACCACCATTAAAATAAAACAACACAGTGTTTATGCAATTTTCTTCTCTTATGCAGTTTTTATTTTCTGCTTGGAAAATTCAGCAGAGGAACACTTAATGAAGGTTGTCATGCCAGTGAAGCCTACTTGCTAAGGACACCAGGTGTGGTTTCAGGCTACGTGCACCAGCACAAAAATGTACTGTGTACCACCCTGTTTAAGAGGGACAAATGCAAGGTATTATTTAATTAGGATCTGGGGGTTTTTATTCCTCAAGAGTTTCTCAACTATTCTATGCCATTTATCTCCTCACCCTTGATCATGTCACAGCTACTTAAAAATTAAGCAAGTAGGCGTATTAATTGGGCATACTACTAATATGGCTGTTATGATAGCAATGGGGGGGACAGGTGACAATTCTTGGCCTTAACTTTTCAGTTCTTACACAGGTATGTCACTGAAATGACTAGTATGTGTGAGAGTTACTAGACTGCACTGTTAGTGTATCTTCCTGATAATTTGAGAAACTCTAGAGAAAGTGCACGTGCATTTAGTTTACAAAGCCCTTGTCCCTTGGGAGCAGAAGCAATTAATTTGTGGAAACATCTGATGATTTTTACTACTGGAACACAGGAGAGAGCCTGAAAGGCTTGGGGTGTGCAGACGAAACTCACTCCAGTGCAGCATGCCGGCACAAAGCTTGGATAACCACTTGCAGCTGAATTTGAATCTCTCTGCAGACAGGAGATCTTCCAGGTCTGAATTCTGCTGCTACCACTGCATCTGCTGACTCTCCTTTCCCTCAGGAATATGGACACCAGTGCGCAGAAAACAAATTGTTTGACAGCTTCTCAAGAATGGCAGCATGGCTGAGCCAGAGGCTGCCAGCAAAAAGGATTCAGCCAAGTTCGGTGGGCTCCCAGCCACTTTGCTGTCCTGTTGCTCCACCCAAACGAAGGTGGGCGAGTTCAGCAAACATTTTCCTTCATTTGGTGAGAGCAATACCACTTCTAAGGAGTCAGCGTCTTGTAATGAAGAGCATCGAGACCTACGAGTGCTGCCAGCTGATACAAGTTACCCATTGCCGTGGTTTGGCCTCAGACGGCAACAAAGAACCAGGTGGCAGCCACTTGCTCTGGAGCCCGATCACAGTCGGGAAGGCAAAATCAGAAGGAAAAGGCAAAACTCGTGGGTTGAGACAAAGGCAGTTTAACAGAACAACAAAACTGTAACAGTAACACGGATAAAGGGAATATAGAAACACGATTACGGTGCCGACCTCTCACCAACTGCACCCGGCACCGTCCCCGACCCCCCCGCCGCACCGCCCGACTTCCTGTCCCCCTCCCNCCTCCCCAACTTCCTGTCCCCCTCCCCTTCCCGGCCAGCTCTTGTTCCCCTCCCCCTTCCCGGCCGGCTCCCCGCTACCCCCTGGGCATGGCTCACATGGGATGGAATACCTGTGCCCTGCTAGGAGAATTAACCCTGTCCCGCCTGGAACCAGGACACCCATCTAAGGGCAGAAAGAAACATGGCAGGTGCTTCACTCTGAACTGAAAAATGATTCGCAGAGCTGACTGGCCTGACAAGATTTTGCAGTACTCTAGGATACTGTGACTACTCCTGTCGACACAATATAAATGTCAAATGTCAGACTGGCATATTTTGGGGTTTGTGGTGGTGTTGTGGGTTTGTTTGTTTGTTTGTTTGTTTTCTGTTCAAGTTCTAGAATGTAATGTAATTTGTCTTACAGCAGGAGAGGGGCTTGATTTACTGTTTTTGCAATGACATGCCACCTCCCCTCCTTACTACTGCTGTCCCTTGAGCCATATTTATTGGTGAATGATAATTCACTAATTACTTACCGTATGGCTTCTAGGGGAGCAAGTCATGTGACTCTTACTCTGCTACTAACAGTGCCAGAATGGCTCTGCTTACCAAAACGCATGTGCTCTCTTGTGTCAAGTCAATTTAATTGAATTGCTCTGATTGCTGTGACATATTAAAGATAATCCAAGGGCTCAAATAATGAGATCCATCTGTTATATATTACTAATTTTTACTATAATATTTTTTTATTATTTATGATCGAGGTATTTTTTAAATCAGGAAGATCTGTTTGGTTTTCACTGCATGAAATTGTGAGGGTTTGCTTCAGTTATTTTGCACCAGCTCTGAGGACTGTGAAGAGCAGTATGGAGTAGAAAAGGGAGAAATCCTACTTTGCCCTCATATTGCACAGCAGCAGGCAATCGTTGTCCCAAGTGCAGTGGCAATGACAGAGCTCAGACAACTTCTCCAGTGTAGCAGAGTGCATGAGGTATAATAGCCAGTCTCACCTTTCTCCTGCTGCTTTGCTCCTCAGCTGACCCAGGATATGCCTTCCACTTGCTGTTCAGCTTTATGGAGTCAGGCTTGGTAAAAGAAAGAGACAAGCAGCAAAGCTGGAGAGGGAAAACAGACTCACCACACCAGTGGATTAGAGGCACTGCTGGAGGTTGCTAGTCCAACCCTATCATCAGGGTGGGGTCATTTTGGGAAGGTTGCTCAGGGTTGTGTACAGTTGGGTTTTTTGATATCTGCAAGGACGGAGACCCTACGACCTTGCTGGCCAACCTGCTCCAGTATTTGACCACACTCACAGGGAAAAGGGGTTTCCTTTTATTTAAAGGGTGTTTTCTGCACTTCCATTCGTGTCCACTGCTTCTGTCTTTGGATCCACAGAGAAGAGGCTGACTGTCTTCTTCACTCACCTCATCAGATATTGAAACATATGGGTAATGTCACTTGTGTGTCTTCTCCAGCCTAAACAGTCCCATCTTTTTCAGCCTCTCCTTGTGTGAGAGGTTCTCTGGTCTGTTCATCATCCTCATGACTTTCCTGTACTTGCTCCAGTGTGTACCGTCTCTTGTAATGAAGAGCCCAAGACTGGACCCAGCACTTCAGGTGTTTCTCACCAAGGGGGGAAAGATCAGCCCTTGCCCTGCTGGTAACACACTTCCTAGCGTGCCCCAGAGGCTCTTGCCCTTCATTGCTATGAGAGTAGATAGCTGGGTCCTGATCAGTATGGTGTCCACCAGAACCCCTAGGTCCTTCCTGGCAAAGCTGCTTTCAACCTGGGTGATCCCCTGCATATATGGCCTGGGGCTGTTCCTTCCCAAGTGCAGGGGCTTTGCATTTCCTTTATTCAGCCTCAGGGGTTTCTCTTGGCCTTTTTTCTCCAGCTTACTGAGGGCCCCCCAAGTGTTGGCACAGCCTTCTGTTGTATTGATATGCAGAATCAATCAGAGAATCATTGAATTGTTCAGGGTGGAAGAGACCTTAAAGAGCATCAAGTTCCAAACCCCTTGCCATGGGCAGGGACACCTCCCACTAGACCAGGTTGCTCAAAGTCCCATCCAGCCTGGCCTTGAACACTCCCAGGGCTAAGGCATCCACGACTTCTCTGGGCAACCTGTCCCAGTGCCTCACCATCCTCATAGGAAATAATTGCTTCATAGTATCTAATCTAAATCTACTCTTTTGCAGTTTAAAACCGTTACCCTGTATCCTGTCACTACACTCCCTGATAGAGTCCCTCCCCATCTCTCCTGTAGGCCCCCTTCAGGTACTGGAAAGCCACTGTAAGATCCCCCTGGGGCTTTCTCTCCTCCAGGCTGAATATCCCCAAACTCTCTCAGCCTGTCCTCATAGGTCATGTGCTCCAGCTCTCTGAGCATCATATCTGGTCCTCCAATGGACATGTTCCAACAGGTCCATGTCCTTCCTGCGCATCTCATCTTCAGCTCCTCCCCACCACCAGAGAGAGACACTCAAAGACCAGTATCAACTCCTCTTCCCCTGGCTGCTATCTCTACATAGTCAGCAGCCATTCTTAAGCCCTATGGTCCTGCTCCCCTCAAGCTCCATAACTGACTCATATCCAGTGCATGGTTGCTTTATATGTAGAAGTGCATATATGTATATGTGGTTATATATGTTTTAGGCAGCAGGCCAAGGGACAAAGAGAACAGTCCAATGAGATAATGTCTGTCTTCCTCCATTTCCTCTGCAGCAGCCAAATTTAACCAAGGCTCTTTCATTCTAAGAGATGAAACTTTGCTGTGAACTGGCTTGGTGCTACATGTCTCTCCTGTCTTGAAGTGTCCCATTAGGAACCAAAGAACATGGTTAAACCCAAGAGCTACTCAGACTCAAAGAACTGACAGGCAAGAACTAGCAGACAAGCTTAGCTACAGAAAGGCTACTTGCATGGCTAGTCCAATCCCACCAGTGCTGTTGGGAGCCTGGCCATTTTTCATTAGCAGGATGTTTGGTCAATTTTTTCTTGGTGTTGCATCAGTGCCAGGAGGACTGTGAGGAAGTTGGTACTTTGGCAGTGGTGGATCTCGCTCAGCTCTGAGCCCCGTGAACTGCCAGGAAATTCTGCCCCGAGGTATGAAAACCACACACATTTTTCTTGCTGAAGAGTTAGATCCCAAACAACCTCACAACACTTCGGCAAAGTTATGTTTCTTTTGTTCATATTTGGATTTCATCACTTCATCCACTAGTGTTGATTTGAAAAGTAATCTTCCCTTTTCTTTTAATGTCTACAACAGTTATAGTTGGTCTCTCTTCCCATACACTTGAACTACCATTTAAAAACACAGATCTAAAAGAGCCTAAATCACATCTGGTATCATTCAAAAAATTATCATACCAAACAGTGCTGATGCAAGGAGAGGGGAAAAGGAATCAACCACTTATTTCTTAGAAGATGCATCTCTCTCAAAAATTACTAAAATCAAAAGAAAAAAAGAAGTATTCTGTGGGGAAGAGGAGGGAGTACATATATGCACACACTGCTACTTGCATATCCATATCCCCAGCCAAACATCTACATCTACATCTAAATATACATACACACATACACACGTATAAGACTGGACAAGTTAACTTATTTTTTTCCCTGGGAGAATATTATCATAACTCTTTATTATATGTCTTTAAAACAGGAAAATTTATTAGAACAGAAAACAAGCAACTACTTTAACAGCTCTAACTTATTTGGCTAAATATTGAAAAACATCGCTTCTCTACTTAGCATGAAATACATGAAAAATCAAGTTTGATCATTTTAGATCTAAATGTCTATATGAACTACAAGGCTCTTATTGATTTGGCTTGCTTTGCCCTTGGAACAGTCTCCATAGTTATTAAAAATGTCTTTATTTTCTTCAAAATATATAAGAAAAAATGTCTGAACACTGACCACTTTTCTGTACTGGGTGTCCCAGTGTTATCCCCTTTCTAAAGCATTTAAAGCATGTAATTCAATAGCAAGCATACCCCCTTTTTTATACATAGTGCATCCTCTTTCACAGTGCTTGCAGGTACTTCCTGCTCTCTGCTTCTGCTCTTCTGAAGGGATAACAGAAAACCAACCCTTGGTGGTCTCTCTTCAGAGGGCATACGTGAGAGGCATCCTTTCTGGAGGCACAGATAAAGGCCAGAAAGCTACTTTTTGTGTAACAACATTGTCCTAGGAGAAGCAAAGAGAAGATTAAAAGGCAGAAGGCCAGCTCTGAGATCTTACTCCTGGGAAATGTGAGAAACCTGAAGAACACGCAAAAAGGCAAAAAGTAAAAGGAAGGAAAGGCTGTTTGTGAGAGGGCTCCAGAACGTATAATCTATTCAACCCCAAGTACAAAGGCGCTAAAAGACCCTTTTAGTCTATCGTTAATAGTTCCCCAACTACAAAGGGTCCCGTTCTAGGTGCCCTTTCCACAGAGTTGAAAGAATTTTCTTGTGCAAGATCACTGGGACAATGTTCACCCCTTAGGTTTCTGCAGTTCTTGAGTAGATCTCTGTAGGTCCCCACAGAGTTACCCGTTAACTGTTTTCCTCCTTTCTCCCCTGCTATGTTCATTTTAATGAATCCACTGGTTAGGGGAATTAAATATCTTGTCTGGTATAAGTTTTGCAGTTGGGAGCTTGAGTTTTTGGAGAAAACTCAAGTTCTTGTAAGTATGCAACTTTTCCCAGATTTGATGGAAATAATCAATTTCATTGCTGTGTATCAGTAAAAAAAACCCCTTTGACAGACCATGGGACTCCATCCTTCATAAAGCACACAGAAGGTTAGGTTAAAATTTGTTACATGTTACTTTGGCCTCTACAGTGACACTAGCCTATGTTCAGACAAAGCAGGAGTTCATTATAAAGTCCCTTATGACAGAGACAATCAATGAAAGCTATGAAGTCTTTAACCACTGAAGGCAATTTTGGTATCATGGGAACCTTTCGCACTCTGAAGTAAGGCTGACTGGTCTCAGACAGCTGAAGTGATCCCTCTTACAGTGCCTTGAAGCTTAACACTAACAGCATCTCTTAAGTACCATACTAAAAAAAATTGGATTTTAGGCAAAGAAAACAAGACCTGATTGAAAGACTAGAAAGGTGATTAAAAGAAAAAATACCTCAACAAAGGCAAACAACAACCCCGCCCTCAATCCCAGAACCATATGAAATGCTGGAATGCTTAGGAACATACATAATTAACATCAGGTAGACAGTTTTTCTCAGTGGGTGAAATGGGTGCCCCTGTACTCAATCACATTTAAATTCAGTTCTCATTACATATATCCCAAGGAATCATGCAAATCAGGACCAGCAATTAACAACCCAAGCATGCTTCAGTCCAGATGTGGCCCTGAGCAAATCACGGATGAAGCTGGAGTCCTTGAGTATGAGATCCACCAGGATTCTGCCCCTCTCTTCCAGATGGGAAGGGGCAATGCAATACTTCTATGGTTTGATGCCATGTTCTGGACATTGTTCTTACAGGGGTATCAAACACCAAGCACAGGAAAAGGAGAAATGGCCCATGGCATGAGCGGAGGCAGGAGACCTGTTGGGAGGTATCTATCTGAAGGCCAAATCCTGCCATTGGGAGAAAGTTTATTCCATCACCCAGCAAATTCCATGTGCTCCCCAGCAGAATAAACAATAAAGACAAACACATTTTGCACTTCTTTGTGGCTGGTTCAGCCCCTGGGCTGTAATGGGCTTTCCCCATTAGAGGAATTTCAGCCAGGTCAAAGACAAATCCTGCAGGGCTCAACTCTGCATTTCTCTCCTTTGCCTCATACAGTGCGCTGCAGTACAAAAGGAAACACAAGATGTTATAAAAAACAGCTTTAGAAAATGAAAAATACAACAAGTAAGTTTTGCACTCACAAAATGAATGCATTCACAAAGAGCTTATGAAGAAAATAATTCAAAGTAACTGGGAACAAATTCAGCTTCCCCTTCAGGTTGAGCTACAGTGAATAGACTCAAAGCAGCATGTGGTAAGTAGCGTAATAAAATGAAGAATAAATTATTCTATGCATAAAATACCACTATTTCTATTTGTGTAGTGACTTTGGTCTTTATGCAACAAATTCCACACATTTGTACCTTCAGGTCAACCTCTAAAACATAGCACTGCTGTATTGCCCAGCCATAAGAATACCAGGTGGCAACTGGCCACAGTGAAATTCAAGAGCGCTGTATCCGCAACAGGTCCTTCTCCATCACTGCAACAGCCCTGGCACTTCAGAGGTGCACATTGAACCATCTCGTATATGGTTGATGTTGCATTTCCAAGTTGTTGCCATCCACACCTACCTCGTGTCTTCCTTCAAAGATGTACCATTTGTCATCTTCTTTGAAATGAGACAACTAAGCTCAGCAGCAGCTGTGGCAATGAAATCCAAAAGCAGGTTATATCCTGCAAAAGTGCCATCAGGCCAGAAATTATCTGTGTGTGCATGCCAATCCCCAAAGAATTAACCTGATTGCAAAGACCACTGAAGGCAGTGAGAATGTTTTAGTTCATCCCCTTGAAAGCAAAGGATAATGCTGCCTGCATAATTCTAAAGATGCAGAAAAGCCTCCACCATTGCTACACTGAATTTTGAAAGACAAAAGCCCTTTATCCCAGGCAAGGATGTGATCACTAACATTTACAAGCTCTGTTTGAAGCAAGCAGGCAAGCAACTCAGAATGTACCACTAGAAAAGGCTTGTGGTTATCTTTTCGAGTCTGCTAGGCCTCT
Organism: Jacana jacana; assembly: GCA_013400555.1. Lineage (NCBI taxonomy): Eukaryota > Metazoa > Chordata > Aves > Charadriiformes > Jacanidae > Jacana > Jacana jacana. The sequence goes on from VZTM01008418.1 coordinate 12,487, forward strand.
ATTTTAAATGTTCTAATCACTGCATATACAAGCAAATACAAAATTTGCTCCTGCTGCTGTCTCAGGAGATGTTACATCCCTAACTCATTGAGGGGAAGGCAGCAACAGGGTTCAGCACTTACTCAGGAAGGAGTTATCTTTCACAATAACACAAATGTGCAAAATTCAATAGAAGGCACAGAATATAAGGTGTGTTCCATTTGATTCCCATGTATTCCGCTGTATCTCTCTTGTTGAGTTCTCTCTTAGGTATTGCTTTAATTTATCTGTTTTCACAGAATCTCAGGGATTGGAAGGGACCTGGAAAGATCATCTAGTCCAATCCCCCTGCCCAAGCAGGAAGAACACCTAGATCAGGTCACACAGGAACGCGTCCAGGCGGGTTTTGAATATCTCCAGAGAAGGAGACTCCACAACCTCCCTGGGCAGCTACTAAAATTAAACTTCTTTTTCCCTGAAAAGGTGAAAATTTCAGGTGAATGAGAAGGATCCCTTTTAAGGGGACAGCAGGATATAATATTACATGACAGACTGGTGTACTTCATAGGATAACTCAGGAAAATTCTGACTGTATCTGTTTTTTTTAGATAACGTCAAGATACTGTGCAGATTAGGTCTCAGTTACAGCATGAATTCAAAGAAAATAATTCAGCACTAGAGAGCACTAACTGGTTTCCTGTTCACGTAACTGAAACCAGAAAGTGTCTCATTGTCACCCAATTATGAGCCACAATGAAGCACAAACTTCCTGATCAGCTGAAGGACACAACATGTTCCTGGAAACACAGTGCTCCATGGCATTTGGGAGCTGTGGCCAAGCCTTGGGTGGCCTCTGGTGAGGGCTGGGGGATGTTAAACGCCAAGTCTTCTGTGATTCCAGACCATCTTCATATTCTGCTGCACTTGGGAAACAAAGCACACACCAAGAAACAAAAGAAAACGTCATTGCAGCTAACAATGCATTTTTGTTTCAGAACAACTGATCTGGAGGTCAGCTGAAGGATCTGAATTTAAGGAAAGCCTTAGCAGCAGTAGCACAGTACATTGTTGTTCATGGCTGAAGAGGTTCTTATCCCTAATGAAGAAGCTCCAACTAATATTGATTCTTCTTTTTCTCAAGAATCCATGTTGCTCAGATGACGTTCCTAGCAGCATAGTCACGGTTAAGAACGCCGACAGTGGTGGGAAGCATTTGCGAAACTAATGGTGGTTCCCAGCATTCCTGCTTGTGGATTAACAAGAAGGCTTAGTCCAGGAGGGCCATCATGTTCTCAAACTCTGCAGTAAGAAGGAACCTGGACTTTGCCTTTCTTTAGTCGGTAGCTTTTTAATGACACATCCTGGTTGTCATTTCTTTCTGTAAAACAAGAAGGGGAAATACAAGAGCAAACATAATTTCTTGTGAAGTGTGTGCACACCTCTTCCCAGTTAACATTTCTGCACCTCTGCACATTCATGTTGGTTTACGTGCCATGATGGTTCTGCTCCTCTGTGTCACTTTCAAGGACAATGAACCTAACTGGCAATTAGCATGCAGCATTTTGTCAGTCTTGGCTGTTTTCGTACCCTACCACTTGCTTTGCCATGTCATGTAAATGGTACTCCATCCTACAAAAAAGAAATAAATAATCTGAAAAAGCAGGAAACCTTTTAGCTAAATGCAAGAAAAAGGATTTCAGTTGTTGCTCTTGAACTTTCAGCCAAGAGGAAACATGGACATGCATTTTTTCCCCACTTATTTCTGCCTACACGTGGACACAAATCTTTGAGACTTGGCCAGAGCAGTGGCATTGGTCTCCAGGATGGGCGCTTGGGTCACTCACAGACTCCATTAGGAACTGGGGTTTGGGATCCATGTAGGATTTTATTTGATGTGATTTATAGGCAGCCTGATAATCTGTGGGAACTGGCTGCCCCGTTCTATAAAACTCTTCTTACTGGTCAGCAGACCTTCTGGAAAGATGTGTCAGATGGTCTCTCCAACAGCCATCCACATGCATGGCAATAATGTGTGCTGTTTGCTGTTGAGGGTGAAAGGCTGCCACATCTAAGGGTTGCCAAAGTTGTGCAGGTTGTCCCTTCAGCTCCTCTTTCGTAGTGTCTCTAGACTGTATGTCATTTCTCTTGGAAAATCTGTTTAGATTTACCAAGTTATCAGAAGTTTCTAAAAATCTTTTTAGCTGCTACAGTGGAAAGCTCAGAAAGGAAGTACTCATTTCCAAAGTCTTTGATTTCATCCTGGAAGTTACATTGTTATTTCCCTTATCTGAAGATTAACTAAGTGCTAATGCTTCTTGAGGCAGCATTCATCTTTGCAGACCCTTGAACTTACATGTACTCAGTGTCTGCAAGTCCATACTGCCCTGCCAATACCCACAGCTCACAGGTCTGCAAGGTAAAACACCACCACTTCTTTCTGCAGATGCTGCTGAGCAGCTATTTGCAGTCAGACAGTGTCATGTTATCCTGTTAGAAAAGCGGTAAAGAGGGTCATGTGGGCCATGTCTGAGTCATTCCAAACTTGGCCACTCTCCTTCAGGAGCAGCGGGAGCCAAACCACCTCCCAGTAGAATAATAAAACATCATAAGCAACATGTTCAACACGCAAAATTCATCTCCATTCTTACCTTAAAGAAAAAAATATCAGCAGAGGCAGGAATTTAGACATTGATAAATGTGTCCAGGCAGAAGAAAGAGCAGGAGCCTAGATAATCTATGTAAAAGATGTAAACTAGAGGCTTTGAAGCAGTTTGCCATGTGAGTTTCTGAAAAGTTTCAGTTCTGTGCAGCTGTGAGCGCTTCACCACTCAAGAGTCATGAAGCGTGAGCCCACCATGCCATTCCAACTTTTCTGTTGAGGCAGAATTTATTTTTCATAGTAATGCAAATTCTCCCCAAGCCTCTCCCTGTCTTCATTTCTGGATTCTGGTTTGGTTACACAGTTACGTTCACAGTCCCTTACATCAACCGTCTTCCCCCAAATGCTGTTCCCCCACTCTCTCAAGAGAACGTTGCTGCAAATGGCTCTGAAGCTTTCTCTCTGCTTCTACTTGACAGTCCTTCTGTACCACTACGGTTGTAAAGTCAGGAAAATCTCAAAACTTATAAAACATCATCATGCCCAATGCAGAGAAACTTTTCTCTATTGACCTACATTGTTACCAGTCGATGAAGACGACAGAAGGACAAACATGATCACACTGCACTCCTGCACACGTGCATGAGCTTCTGCTGATTTCGGTCCATGAAAATGCACTAGATACTAGATATACTTTAAAAACAAAACAAAACAAAACCCAAACAAAACATGATCCTTATAAGGGTGAATTCATACACTCTGCAAGAGTAACCTACTTCTAATTGGTGTTTTTTCTTACAGGATTTTACAACAGGGAAGAAAAACAAACAGGAAATGGCCACACAAAGAGACTGTTCTAATTATGAAACTGGCAAAGAACGAGTTAGCTTCACTCAGACTGCTGGTGACAATGGGAGAACGGTTGGTACCCACAGCATCCAGCCTTGGCTGGGCAGCAGTATGAGGGATGCTGTGTGCTGCAGAGCCCACTGCTGAACCTTGTACAGAGCAAACCCCTCCTGTTTGCCAAACACTCCCTCTGAAAAACCAAACCTTTAAAAACCTGATCCCCCGCTCCTCACAGATCCTGATGGGAAAACCTCTGCCTCATTCCGATGGGCGCCAGGGAACGGAGCACACAGTCCCCCTCCCCTGAACTCAATGGAGAAGTCCCCTCAAAACCTCAACAGAGATCTGACACCTTAGATCTTCTGGTGGTGCACAGCCAATAACACAAAGTCAAAGCTGAGTCTCCAGTGTTTTCTGAGTCTGAAACTTTACTGTTCATTGTAATTTGAGAAGGGCATAGAGCTATGCACTTGACCAATTATTATCAGTTAAAAGCATATAAGGGTACTTCCCAAACATGGCAAATGACAACTAGCTGTTGAGTGACTCTGGAGAAGGCAGAAAGACTGGAAATGCTGCCTCTTTGGTTTAAGATACTACAGTACCCAGCCCCAGCTGGACATTATATGAAATATCCAGGCTTGACAGACAGGCTAGAGAATCAGACATAGAGACACAGACAGGCACACACAACTTTTTAAAAGATATTTAAAACTTTTGAAGTCTTTCTGTGCTTCCTAAACCCCCAAAACTTCATTAATAGAAACCCACCATACCAGAGCCTTTGATACCACACGCGCTTCCTCTTGAAAACAAATGACAAGAAATTCCAGAGCCTTATTCTGTATTGCTGCATTCAGACTTGTTCCTGTTCTCAATTTAGGATTACACAATTAATTAAAAAAAAAAAGGAGGCAGGAATAAATGCTGTTTTTCAAAGCCAAATACAAAAGAGAATATAAAGTCTGGATCCGATCTGTGTGTTGAATATGCCCCCACACCAGCCACTGAGGAGAATTTAACACAGAACTAACTTCTAAGTAATTGAAAAAAGAAACATTTCCTCTTCTTTGTTAAGTCCTTAAAGTACTTCCTCACTTGCTGGAGGTAACACTAACTCACATACAAATTTGTAAGCACTGGAATTCTGTCTGTTACCTTAGTCTTTGTGATTTCATGGAAGGGTGCAATGCTCGTTGTTTTTCAGGGAGCACCAAAATGATTTCCCAGAAGAAGGGAAAAAAGCAACACACAGTCTTAAAAGGGTGATCAGTCTTACTCTATGACCGGCATCTGGTCCTCTCCCCTCCCTACTGCTCTAACATGCATGTCAGATACATTCAGCACATAAATCTATCCCTAAATATTTCACTTTCTGCTCCTTAGCTCACCATTAAATAAAGCAGAAAAAGTATAGAAACGTCTGACATCAGCATGTATGAATAGCTGAAGAAATATGTTTTTAATGGGACAAATTTACCTATGAGGATACGCTGATCAAATCTGAACAGGTTACAAGAAGAATGAGTTCCACAATAAAGAATCACGTTCTCCCAAGAGAATGGTGTTTCTATGCTTGGGTGAGTCAAATACAGAGTTGGCAAAACATAAGGCGTGAAAAACCCAGACATCACCTCTGTACCAGTATTTAAGGGAAGCAAGGAGACTGCAGTCTGTCTTGCGCAAGAGCTGATGGGAAAGTGGGTAAAGTGACATGAGTAAATAATATATGGAACAGTATTCTATAAGAATACCTGAAAAATTAGAAAATGCAATAACCACCTTCACTAGAACCAGTGCTGCTTTAAATATTCAAATCCTCGCTCAGTGCCTGTGTCCCAAGCCACTTTCAGTTCCCCAAACCACAGCCGAGCAGGGCTGGCTGTTCACCCTCCTCACCTCCTACTCCTGCCTGTTGGTAAGTCTGAGGATGATGTGGATGTGACAACAGCTTGTTTCAGCCCTTTGACAACTGTTTTAAACAGAATGAGGGTTTAAGACGTAGATACAAGTACCTGAAAGAAGAAGTGGCCAGAGGAAATGCATTGCCTCCTGATGGGCAGGGATACCCTGCCTGGAGGTACCTAGCAGCTTGGAAGACATGAACTAGCAGCCAACAGTGAGGAGATGCCAGCAACGGCCATCATGCACAAGTCACTTGTCCCACTTAGCTACTTACAGAAATTACGCATGTACCCTGTCTTGTCTTCAGACTCTGTAACCTCCAAAAAAAACCATTGTCCAGCCTCAACCATAGTCTTGTGGTTAAGGAACTTGATATCTGCACAACAATACTGTGAATAAATGCACGGTGTTGGGCAGGAAGGCAATAGACAAACAACCCCTCTGATCTGTGGCTCATGATTAGAGGACTCTGCTGGAGCAAACACAAGCATGACTGGGACAAATCTTTCTCCTCAGGCCCAAAAGCAAGTCAGACCCAAGGGAGATCCCATGTACATGCAGAGAGGATCAGTGAGGTACTCATGGGGCCGGTTCATTCTTTTTGGTGTTCAAACCAGGACCACAGAATATGCAGACAAAGAAGCAGAAGATTTAAAAGAACATTTTACATACAGTTCTTCAAAGCACAAATGGCTATGACTTCTGTCACTTTTTTGTTTTGTTGTTGTTTTATTCACAAAGATTTCAACAATTGACAAATAATCATCATGCAGACAAAGTTCTTTCTTTGTACCCTGGTCACAAAAGAGGCTCTTTACTCTGGAATAGCACAGATCACACGGTCTAAGATCCTGCGCTGCACAGCCCATCTATATTCAGGCAGCTGAGAGGACAGGAAGGCTGAAGACAGATTTGTAACAGTTAAGTCATATGCTAAACTCCTTTTTTTCTGGCATTTTTACTTAGAGTCATGACTTCAGTCCTTATTTAGAAATTCTTTTCTCCAAGGTTACTAAAAACATTTATCCTATTTCTTTAGTCGCCCCTGTCTCTGTACAATGATAGAAAGGACCCACAGACTGGTAATTGCTCCTGGTGGGCATATTGATCACTTGGGTATGTCTTCTGTTAGGTCTCCCACTTGAATAGGTCTGTTACNAACTGTCTGCCTGCAGGGTGGTTATTTTGAAGCTAAGGATGGCCTGATAATAATCCCAGCTGATGACTCCTGAATTTGCAGGGCAATGTTTGCAGGACACAGATAACGCTCCCATCTGCAAATGTAATCCCTTATCACTGATGACAAAGGCATTTATCACCTAAGCAGGAAATTACACTGCAAAAGGCACCTGTCGGCAGGGTTTGATCCAGGTAGATAACACAGAACATGCAGGTGTGTGACTGATGTGCTTAAATGAATCATATTCCAAGAAGGTACCATCTCATTCTACATGGTTTTGCTTTCTGTAACAATAAAATGAGAGTTCTCCTGTGGTTGGCTTTGTTGCATCTTCCCTTGTTAAACGGACATCAAATGTGTCACTTTTGGCACTGAAGTCATGCAGTGTGAATGAGCTAATGTTAACACTATCTCCAGCATGAAATTTTGCAGGCAATTTATCAAGAGACATGTTAGTTCTCTGCTATGAGCTACAATGTTGTGGCATATAGTACGTACTTCACATACATAATGTTTTACACAAACAGACCTATTTAATTGGGACAGCAAATACATCTGTCCTTTTTTTTATTATTTTAACAAAACTGCCAAGTTCACGTGTCACTAGATTTTTTTCTTTTGACAATTAGAAAAACTGGCCTTGCTGTTTCTCAGTTTTCTGTTTCATTTGGGTTTAGAAAAAATAGTAATATCCCAAATCAAAACTCAATAAAAGTAATAGAGTCCCCAATCCAGTACTGTTGGAAGTATGAAAATATATAATTTTATTTAGGTAGAAAGGCTTTCCAGAAACTTGTTTCAAATATTGTCTTTACAATTGCCTTCTGATGCCAGTTAGACCACTGGGTTAAGTGTTACACAAAAGAAATTACGTTTTTTAAATAGTTATCCAAAATTTCAAGTTGCTTTGAGTTCTAGGACACCTCAAGTTCTGTTGCTGTTGTAGCTTATTTTTTAAAGCAGTCTTTTCTTTGTGAAGGTTGATAACACTCATAATTGGGTTGCCTCCTTGTTTCAGTCTACCAAGGGCAACTGAGCTCCGTTAGTTAGAGAAGCATGGGATATACCTTAACTGGGAAGATGATATTTTGTTGAGGAGGACGAAAAGCAGTCATTCTCTCCACAGTAATAGGAGCAATTGAGATGCTAATGCAGATGGGAGAAAAGCACTTCCAAAAGCAATACAGGTCCCACAGCAGAGGAATTCCCCTTACACTTTTCTCAGTGCTGGAGAAAGCTTTTCCCATACTCTGCTTGCTGTCGATGTGCATCCACACCAAGCCCAGATGAAGACACCTTCATCAATTGATGTAAGATCTAGTGTAAATGAACTCATACAAGTTAGAGAGGGAAAAGCCTATTTCATTAAACTCTGAATGGCTTGGCCACTTTCTGATTCTACCTACAGCATATTACAGTGTGATTAGGGGACTAGAACATTCCTCTTATGTGGAAAGGCTGAGGGACTGGGTCTTTTTAGTCTACAGGACAGAATGCTGATGGGGGGATCTGATCAACACCTATAAATACTTAAAGGGTGGGTGTCAAGAGAAAGGGATCAGTCTTTTTTCAGTGGTGTCCAGTGAGAGGACAAGAAATAACGGGACAAACTTGAACATAGGAAGTTCCACCTAAACATGAGGAGGAACTTCTTTACTTTGAGGGTGGCAGAGCACTGGAACAGGCTGTCCAGAGAAGTGGTGGAGTCTCTGTCTCTGGAGACATTCAAAACCTGCCTGGACATGTTCCTGTGCAACCTGCTTTGGGTGGACCCGCTTTGGCAGGGAGGTTGGCCTAGATGATTTCCAGAGGTCCCCTTCAATCCCATACCATTCTGTGACTCTGTGATACTGTCCAGACTTCTCCCTCTCTGGGGCAATGCAACTCTTGATTCACATTGGCTACTAACTACTAGACCAGGTAGAGTAATTTATCAGCTTGTGGCTACTAAGGAGCAATTTTGGCTCTGATGCATCTCAGAGTTTAAACACAGGGCAAGCCCGTCATAGGCAGCTCACCTGTGAGTAGAGTTGAAGAAATACTTTTGTATCCATTATAAGGCAAATATTTTCAAATTTCTTTTTTTTTTTGTATTACATCTGATCTGGAATTCCCTTCTCATTTTTTTGTGGTTTTGCAACCACACTCGCCTTTTTTTTCCTCCTTGTTGCTGTAACTAAGCCACCTGCCCTGAACACATACTGCGCCAGCCCAGAGCGACAGTCTGTTGTGTAGGTGATCTCATCAGAAGCTCATAATGAATTAAATAATTATGGAAACAATTTTTAATGTATCATGTCTTTTGCATAATACTGCTCTTTCTATGCTTTGCAAAATTGAGCATTTGGAGGAATGTTTCTTCAAAACTTTCTTGTTCTCACTTTAATCTGTACTGTTCAGTATAACTCTTTTTGTACTAATGATCTCTTTGAAGCACAAATGTGGCGGTGTTTATTACAAAATGTGAGGTGAGGATTAATTTGGAGAAGCCCTTTTCATCCAGCAGGCTATAATTTACACTCATTAGCTAAACTTTAAAACAGGACTTATGTGGCGTGCTCCTCACCAGCAACAGACACCTGCAATTACGCATCCACAAATGAGAGATAATTCTGTCGACGCACGAGGCGGCACCGCGGTTAATCCAGAGCACCAAAAAGAATCCCTCCCCAAACTCTGGGCTGTTGATGACACACAAAAAATTGTCAGTAGCAAATTCCTTCTGTCCTCCTGTTTCCAGCAGCGTGTGATCGGGTTCAGGGCAAGCAAAGCAGCTGATGTGATAAAAATAGGCATTAAAAACATGCACGCCAGGAATTATTTACTCAGAAATCCTGGCACTGCGCTGCATCTTATGACTGCTTTCTCTGAGCATCCCACTTTGCAGCAATGTCAAGTCCTCAAGTTCTCAATCCTCCCCTAGTTTCTTGCAGGGAAATGGAGGAGATGGAAAAGATGCTATTTATTTACCTACCACTGGTTTCTTGTTCAGTTAGTGATCGGATCCATTTGTTAAGGAATTCTGCTCATTTGTTCAACCTAAAAGAATTCCTGTTGGATAGTATCACCGTACCTTGTTGGAATGGAAAAAATGAATGAAATTGTGCCTAACTTTAAAGTTGGCTCAATGAATATTTATCTATTTTTGGACAATACCCAAGCATGGACAGCTGTTACTCTATCACTTTGTCATGAGTAACAGAATTTAAAGCAACTGTGAGCAACAGCCTCGTAGAAAAACTAAATTATTTGGTAAATTAATATTGTGAACTGTACTTCTGAACATTGAATAGCCACTAACCGCTCACACACGTTGGCAAATAGCCTCTGATGCAGCTATCTGTGCATATGCACATATTGGGCATTTGTTCTGCATGAACTGGCACAAGTAACTCCGGAGCACAGTTTTCTACAGGGCAAACAGTAATTCTTTAGCAAGTGAATTTCGCACTAAGAGAGGCTGACAGTCAATTTCATCTAGCAGAGGGCATGGTGTGTAGTTTTGTAGGAGGACAGACAAAAGCACGTCAGAAGAGATGGAAATTTTGGTGCCAGTTTCTGCAGAAGCTGGGTTGAACAGGGCTTGCTGGGCCTTACAGTGGCAAAGCACGAGCAAAACAGAAAAAAAAGCTTTCCACACAGAACCTTCACTGCTAGATTTTTCGATCAGAATCTGTTAATGGAAGATTAATTAGGGAATGATCAGTTATCCTTCGGGAGCATTAGCAGCATGTTTGACTTTGAACAAGATTAAACCTTTTGTGTTCCCTGCCTAAAGCTTAAGCCATCCAGACAACACATGGAATTCGCTGGGAAGTCCAGAAGGTAAAAAAGCCAGAGAGATCTTTACAACACTGTTAACATTACTGTTGTCTTGCTTCTTGTAAATGCTATGACACAGGACATGTCAGAAAGATCTGCAGGGCTGTACTTTGATGGCAACGAGCAGCAATATAAAAATAGAAATGGGCAGCTATAAAGGACAGTGATAACAAGAACACAGTGACTTTAATGAAATTACTTCTCCTCTGCTTTTGAGCTCAAACTGTCCTCTGCTGACTCACAAATAATTTATGCTTCACAGTCTGTTGATTTATAGGTACCACCACTGCTTCCATGAAGATTGTGAATGGACATATGGAGAAAATGGATTGTTTCATCTGAGTGTTCTCTTGACAAAAAGCCAGTATTTTGCCCTATTCTGTTAATCCTGCAACTGCTGAATTTTCCACTGGATGGGGCTAGCGCCAGCAGGCTATGTTTATGGTATCTCTACTATGTCTGTGGCATTTCTGGCAAAGACTTCCCTGATGAGTAAACATCTTTGGTGTTATAGAGAAAGATGTAGCAAAACTGCTAATTATTTTGTGAAAAGATGTAATGTTTGTGGTAAATTGGATGTGTAACAGCAGCTGCTGGGGCCTCATCAGCAGTAGTGACAGAGCTGGAGGACCGGTATTGATGCCGTGCTGCAGCTCTTGCAAAGCAAAAAGTACAAAAAAGTCTTCAGTGGTCACCTGAGGACCACCTGCCTACGCTACTCCTAATTAGTTCATCCTGAAACAGACAGGATGCTTGGAGAAACTCAAGAGAAAGTGGGGACTTCTTGATTTGGTCCCCTGAATCCTTGTTGAACTCTTGAACACCTGGCAGGACCAGCACTAGCAACTGCTGCAAGCCCAAGGTCCAACAGGAAGGCAGGGACACTCACTCTCCCAGCACACAGTGAAGGACCACACCTTTGGCTGTGGTTGTGCTGTCAGAAGAGCAGCTACTGGAAAAGCCACAGTTGCACAATCACATTTCCTCCTGCTCCACCTGTTTCGTGCGAGCATCAGGCTGTACTGCTTAGGAAAGCGTCCTGGCAAAAGGTCCAGCTCTTCGAGGAGTTAGATACTAGGAGCCCCTGGGAAACTGCCCTTGTTGACAAGGGAGCAGAACAGAGACAGCAGATCTTTAAGTACACTTTCCATAGACCACGAGAGCTCTCAATCCCCATGCGTAAGAAATGAGGAAAGGAGGGCAAGAGACTGGCATGGCTGAGCTGACACCTGATGGTCAAACTAAAGGGCACTGAGTTTTCACATAACAGGACACAGGACTTATTAAAAAAAAAAAAATCAGAAAAAAACCCCAAACCACAAAAGCTTTTAGAAAATGGGCAAAGCAGCTGGCTCATATTCTACTCTGTAACAGAACACCGCATTGGTCAAATTAAATGGCATGGTATTTCTGGCAAACAGGTTTGTGCATTTGACAGTTCCTGGTAGCTGTGAGAGAAGCAAGTGTCCTCAAGCCACGGGAATAATCCCTTCCTCTTTGCCAGGGTCCCCCTTGCACATCACTTCCCACTGCTTGTTGGAAGCTTGACCTGCCCACAGTTCTGTAACTGGGTGGCCACGGGGAGGTGAAATATACTTGGGTGTGCCACCCAGTCTTTTTATTAGAACATGACCTTCAGAATACTTATTGAATGCACAAGCCCTGCACACACTCTTGGGCCCTCTGTGACCTTGCACAGAGACTAAATAGCATTCTTTTCTTTCCCTGTCTCTCCACTTCAGAGATATAATGTAAGGTTAGGTTAATGTGTAATCCACACCTCCCACAAGTTTTAAAAAAATAAGTGCATGTTGGGAACCTTGTCACTTCAAGTGAATTACACCATGCTCAGACCTCCAAATTTAACACTGAAATCTCACCAGGTTTTCAGGTGTTTGTTGCTTTTTTCTTAACTCTGACAAACACAAGGCACACTGAAAAGTCAGGCAAAATAAAATGCACAGATTTAGAAATCCAAACAAGATACTGCAATACAGACATTCAAGTCTGAAAAGCTGGGAGCAGGGGGCTGCATCATCAACTAACTGTCATCTGACAAAACGCTTTGCACAGAGATCCGGTCACAAATCTCTATGGCCCCTGAATCAGAAGGATCTTGCTTGAATGAGGGAGAAGTGTAGCTGCTCCTTTGCCTGTCTCTCTTACAGGCATATTCCTTCCAGGGAGGGGATAAAACAGCCACTTTTTTGTTTGAGCTTGGGGTGCAGCAGTGAACAAGCTCTGCAGCCACCAGGCGAAAGCAGGCATGTCAAAAGGTGGTAACCAGCTACTGCTAAAGAAGACACCCCACCCCCTCATGCTAAGGGATAGAAAGAGGAATTCTTTCTCTTTGAAACAGTGTTATTTTCTGGGCACCTCAGCACAAGAGAGATATCGAGGTGCTGGAGCGAGTACAGAGGAGGGCAACAAAGCTGGTGAGAGGCCTGGAAAACAAGGCTTATGAGGATCGATTGAGGGAGTTGGGATTGTTTAGTCTGAGGAAGAGGAGGCTGAGGGGAGACCTCATCACTCTCTACAACTGCTTGAAAGGGCACTGTAGAGATATTGGTGCTGGTCTCTTCTCACGGGCAATGAGCGACAGGACAAGAGGGAATGGCTGCAAGCTGCAGCAGGGTAGGGTTAGGCTGGACATGAGGAAAAAGTTTTTCACAGAGAGAGTGGTCAGTCAGTGGAATCAGCTGCCCAGGGAGGTGGTGGAGTCACCCTCCCTGACTGTGTTTAAGAGCAGATTAGATGTGGTGTTGAGAGATCTAGTGTAGGGGGGAACTTGTAGAGTAGGGCTGACGGTTGGACTTGATGATCCCAAGGACTCTTCCAACCTAAATGATTCTATGATTCTATGATTCTATGATTTATGCCAGAGACCGTTTTCTGTGGCCTGATGCTGCCACATCACTAGAAGACACTTTCAAAGGATAGGTTCCATCAGGGGGTACCTGCTCTACTGTAGCAGTACTTGACTGCCACTGTTTAGCCTTTCTGTTCTGAGATGGGACTAAGAAAGTGATGCATATCAGACAAGGTACTTGCCTCCCTTGAACAGAAAAACAGATTTATGATGATAGATGCCATGTTGAGCTAAAGAAATCAAAAACTAGTTGGAAGGGATTATGTTGCCTTGCACACAGCAGCTTGTATTCCTTAAAAGTGAAAAAAGCTGATGACTGACCTGTCCCAGCAAAATATATTAAAAAAAGGTCTTGAGATTTTTTCTTAACTAAAACGAGTTACACCTTTTGCTAACAGACTTACTAATAAACTGCTAGCTTCATGGGACATCTACTGGGATAGAAAGCACAACGGTGTGGTGCTTGTGCACTTCCCATTTTCACCACTGGAACTCCTAAAGCAACAGCAAAGCAAATCAGCAAGTGCCAAGTTAAGGAGCATGGGAAGCTGAGGTCTTCCCGTTACTTGTTTATGTGTCAAGGATCCAGCTTGCTGACAAAGGTTGGAAGTTGAACTAGAAGCAAGTTCTACTCTTATTACAACTCTTATTTTGTGACATCAAAGTACTTTGCAAACACTGTTGAATTCAGGCTCACAATACTAGTGTCAAATGCTAAATCCTTTTATATTCCCCACAGGAAAACTCAGGAAGAGAGCTATCACCCAGAGGGAAGCAAGAAACCCACAACAAAACTGGAAATGGAAAGCAAGGCTTATTTAACCAACAGATTGCATATGAAGGACTTTGCAGAAGATGCTTCGTACTGGGCAGAACTGGCAGAGTTTTGGTAGGATGGGGCTACAGGGGTGGCTTGTGATGGGAAGTCAGGAACTGCCATGGGCCAGTCACAGCTAGTTCCAGATGTCCTGGAAACTGCTGCTACAAATAACCCATGGTGTGCTAAAACTTCACCCAATCAGTGAAGCACGTGGTGCCTCTGCTCACAGATATTTAAGAAAGCAGCAGCTTCTGAGAGAAAAGGACACATGGCTGGTGGCACTGTTGGGGATGTGGCTGGAGGCAGACTCTTGGAAGGAAGCACCCTGTGCCAGAGCAGGCACACCCCTGAAGGGACTGTGGGTTATGGGCAACCCACTCCAAAGCAGGGACACCATGGAGGGACTGTGTCTCACGGTAAACATATGCTGGAGTAGAGGAAAACAAGAAGCAGTACCCACACATCTGGACTCCTGCATTGCCCCCCTCCTCTCCAAAGTGATTAGGAGTAGCTGGCTGTAATATATAGCAAAACCAACGTGAGTTGAGATCTGGAAGAGGGGGAGAGAAGTTTTTTGCTGAGTTACAGCCTGGGTCAGAAAGGTGTTTCTCCACAAACTGTCTTGTTTAAGTGTTTGGGTTTTTTTTTCATCAATAACCACATCTGTAAGCAAAAGTTTTTTTAACTAGTAATAAATTAAGTAAAATTCCCCAAACCAAGATTCTTTTGCTCATGATGTGCTTATAAAGTACTCTGGCATATTTCTTATGTCCTGCATACTATGAAATCTATTGCATGAGAAAAAGGATCACAGGAAGGAACTAGAGGGTCATTACTTGCTGTAGCTGCGCTGCCAATATGCAGTGCGTTACTGTGGTGAGGCAGCTGCGTTAAGATACCCACCAAAAAGCACTTTCAGTATTTAAAAGAACCCCATACAAGCAGTCACCTACAGAGGGTGAAGACGAGATGGAGATAATAAGCACGACTCCACTTTCGGCTGTGGGAAGACTCTCAGAAGTGAATTAGGTTGACTTACTGCCAGTGAAAAATAAAGCAGGTCACCTAGGGAGCCCGCACAAAGCAGATGCTGCATCTTAAAATTCAAACCTTAGTTTGTTTCCTAATAGCCTCCACACAGAGGCATGCCTTAAAGGTCTTCTGAGAGCTCTCATGGTGCAGGCTGCCTTATCTGCCTGTTAGCTGCATAAAAGGGAAGATATGCTTTCAGACTTCTTCTTTTTCCCCAAATTAACCAATTGGCCAGACCTTTTTTCTTCAGGAGCACCTGTGGGGTCAGTGACTGTGCCAACTTCCTTTATTGTTCCCACATCAAACCACTCTATGAAAGACTGTGGAATCTGTCAAACTAACATTGTGATGGGGATGGGAATAAGATAAGCAGCCCTTTAAACTATAGCCATCTTTTTGACTGCAGAAAGGAGAAGTTATGCAACTCCCAAATGGGGGGGGAGCCCTATCTGACTCACTTGCTTAATTTGATTTTATAACTGCTGTACTGAGTTGCAAAAGGCTGATAAAATCTATTTTAAACAAAGAGCATAAGTCCTGTAAGCTAATATTACAACTCATCTACTGCCTGCTTCCCCAATTATTTTCCCTTCTTGAAGTTATGTTGATAAATCAACTGCCTTCCTGTTTATTAAAGCATGTGGCAGTCTGTTTATTTAATCAGCTCTTGGCCCATTTTCTAATTAAGGGAGATAATGTGGGCTCATTTCCTGCCACAGTGAACCTGGCAGGGCACAAGTCGTCTTCAACTACTGCGTTAAAATTCAAGATTATTTGTAATGTCTGCTTTTCTTTGGCAAATTCTTCCCAGCTCTCTGCCCAGCTGAAGACAAAAATACAGATGTATGGTGGTGGGGTTTTTTTTGCATTTCCACATGGCTCACACCCACCCAAGTTAAGGGCAGAAAGATGGAAGCAGGTCGAGCTTTGTCAGTTTGCTGACATGATGCCTCCTCAGTGCAGGTGAAACGTTTTTCTG
Source organism: Jacana jacana (assembly GCA_013400555.1). Lineage (NCBI taxonomy): Eukaryota > Metazoa > Chordata > Aves > Charadriiformes > Jacanidae > Jacana > Jacana jacana. The sequence goes on from VZTM01008418.1 coordinate 28,521, forward strand.
GGAGACCCTACATCCCAGCAAAGTTAATAATACTGCATCTTATGATGATCATAAGGATAATTTTGTGAAGGTAGGGAATGCTGGTATGCAAGGGGAAAGCACGCACCAGTTGGAGCAAGTTCTAGCTTGCTCTGCTGCTGGACCTGGGCCACCTCCTGCTCCACTCGGCCCCAATCCTTCGTCTGTCTGCTTAGTGCAGGAATATCGCTAACCACCAACTGCAGCATTAAATCATGTTTGTGCTCTTTGTATTCCAAGGCAAGCAAGGATCTTGTAACAGCCTTAAGACAGACTTTGTCTGAGATATCCTGCCTTGTATTTCATTTGTGACACATTCTCAAAAGCTAATAGCTACAGTTAACTTAGGATCACCACTCTGGAAGCAAAGTTTTCTTTTGCAGGGCCTCCTTCTATCCCTTAGGAAAAATCTGGAGGGCATGTTAAGTTTTCCTATCTAAGAACGTTGCACAGATACATTGCAAGTTATCCATACATGCCATACACAGTCCTACAGCAGGCCTTATGGACTGCTGAAAACAGCATCATCAATTTTGTCTCTCTTTACAGGTTCTCCTTCAATCAACATAGGCATATACATGTACTACACCTGTAACAGCTCCAGCTCTTGTAGAAATGTGGGCTGCCACACTTCACTCTGCCACACTTTCAGAAGCTTTTCATACCAACTAAGCTATACACCTCCTTGCAATGTGCCCTTATGTGGAACAACTGAAAACTTGAGGTGGTCCTGGGCAGCCCTGTCTAGGTGACACCGCTTTGTGCATTTGGACTACACGATATCCATAGGTGCCAGCCAACCTCAGCCATTCTGTAATTCTGTGGAAAAAAACAATTCCAGTGTTTCTAGCACTTCATCAATAAGCTGTACAACACAGTATTTTCCAAATTCTGACCCACAAAGAAATGTCGCCACGATCCCTTTTAAAGCTGGCAGTGAAGGTTCGTGCATAAACTGAATCGTGCCTTATTTTTCCTTCTCTGCTTACACTATTATTTTATTTGCATTTGCGAGCACGAGCAAAAAAGCATTTCCATTTCTGGAGCTTTACTTTTGGAAACAATTAATTCAATTTTGATCTATTTCAGTCCAAAAGAAAGTGTCTGGTTCTGTTAGGCTGCTAATTGTCTGAACCTCTGTCTCACCTCATCTGTTTCACTCAGATCCAGTGTGCTCTGGATCTAACACACTCGATACCTTCATGACCACCTAGTTAAAGATTAAAAAAAAATAATCCCCCAAATGATTCATGTTTATATAGACCACTGTTTCTTTCACATGCATTCCAATGATTTCTGTGAGTACCATGCTGTTACTGACCAATGACAAAAGACAGAATAAAATTATATATAAAATGTATGCTGCAGGAAGAAGCGGAAGACAACTAAACCCCTATTTCAAATGTCAGTATTTCCCACCCTGTATTTTTTGATACAAAATACATTGCACTTTTCTCTTTCTACTGAGCACCGCACAAATACTGCAGATGGAATGGGTGTCTGGATAAAGGCAAGAGTTTATGCCTTTAAATTGTCTGTGTTCACCAACGAACTTTATTTCCAGAGGAAACACACTGCAACAAGTATAGGAAAGGCCTAGTGAAGGGAAGAGGAAAATTTTCTCGAGCTCTTCCCTGGACTCCCATACTTACCAAAGGCTCTAGCTCTTTGCGGTCTATGAGGTTGAGCTCTGTCACAAAGTAGTAAAAATGCTTGTAGCAGGTATTGACGTGGGCCTCAGCCCCCATAAGGATGATACGGTCAAAATGATGGATGTAGACATGAACAAACACCCGAAAAAGCCGGCAGAGTATCTTCTTGCAGATCTGAAGGAAGTTCTTTGGAAAGGGAACACCTGTGAATAAAGGAAAGGCAGGGTTGTCATAACCATCCTGTCATCTTCCCAAGACAATAGCTTTGGAGCAAAGTGTGAGTTTGCAACTCCAAACTAGGCTATGACTTCCTAAGCCTCCTTTTCAGTCCAGAAGGTCACTTAATGCATACTTTTATTGGACAGCTAGCAAATGCTCAGGCAACTTTAGTGGATCAAGCTCTTTTTTCTCTGGATAATTTAATTGATGGACCCCCAGAATTGTGATTTTCAGAAATGCGATTTTTCACTGCAATGCACACTGTCCCACTGGAACCAATGGCTTTACATCCTGAGATGGCTTCTCCCCATACTGGTACAGAGGTTGTCCCAGAAGTGACAGACACACTCCTGCTCATCTTATTCAATAGTGGCATTTCACTGCATCAAATTTAATACCAAATTTGATATAATTGACTGAAGGACAGACCCCTTTGCTTTCACCTTCCTCCCAGTTGCGCATACCAATCTAATTGCTCTTTTAATAGAAAAACTCTTGAAAGACACAGAAACAAATCTTCCAAAATACCTCAGAAGTTACATC
>VZTM01008418.1:30995-42086 GCA_013400555.1 Jacana jacana
TGGAGACTCCAACGCAGTAGCAAAAGCAACTCTTGCAAGTAAACAGCCAGACATCCACAATGTGGCACCAATAATTCTGTCAAAACCACCTTCATTAAAGGCTGATCTTGCACAGTATTGTGTACCACTGAGCTGCCCCAAAGAGCCACATTTCCTTCTGTGGTTGTGCCTCAGACATGCTGACTTCAGTGCCATGCTCAAAACTCTGCTGCTCCTACGCTTTGTTGCAGATCCTCTATTTTTCAGTTATAGTACATGATGTAGTCAGACTTAAACTACATAACTACAGTTACTGCATCTTTAAAAACAAAGGACCCTCACAGCTATACCAGTCCCTGTAAGTCCAGTTCATGTTCTCAACAAGAAGAAAAAAGTATTATTTGCAGAAAGAAGATGGATATATTAAATTAACACTGTTGCAGGGTTTCTAGTCTTCATATTTCAGTTTCCTGTTAAATACTGCTTACATTTATCAGAGCAGTGAATTAATGGACAAATTTGCCAGTTTCACTGAGGGGGAAATGAGGACATACATTTTTGTGAGAATTTCCAAACTGAAAGCAGAATTTTGATTACAGACTGCATAAATGATCAGCTGTGGCTGTAACCAGTCTGGGAGCCATCAAGAGAAACATGTTTTCGATTCTTTGGCCAGGGAGGTACCAGGGTAAATCCACTTCAGATGTGAACACCACTATGTCTGCGAGCATGACAGTGGGGAAGCACACCAGCATTTACAAGTGTCCCACTCAGAGTATCCCTGAACTGCCTCTACATTTGCCATTGCTGCGGTGCAGATAACGTGGGAGAGTGTCTTGGGTTTTTTTGGCCTGTAAAGGATTCAGAGGAGGCAAATTCTTTTCATATAATTTCAAGCAGCTTTAGAGATGTAGTAGTGCAGCCCTTCTCACTCCTGATGTACAAAAGTGGGGACCAGAGAAATAGCTACATCTATCAAAGCACAACTACTTTATCTCCTTAAGAAATGTTTGCTTTTGGTTGCCATACCCACTCATCTTAATGCTATGGCTAATATCGAAGGTCACAGAGGAGGAGGCCTAAATACACAAGCTATTAAGTGAGACAACACTAAGATACAGAAATGATAACGTGTGTACAGATGTCTTGGCATATTTGAGTCAAAACTCCACATGATTAGCCAAACACCTCAATTATAACAAACAGTTGTTATTTCCAAGGGCATATTAATACAATTTATAAAAAAATATAGCAAAAGCCTCAGTTAGTTGCTTATTAATCAGGGGAATCACATTTTGGCTGTCGGAGCATAGCTAAATTCAGGAATAATTACAGCAGCAGCCTGCTTTACATTTTTGTAAATGCTACCCAAACCAGAATTTTAAAAATAAACCCAATGAAATGTTAAGTCTTAAAAATGGGGAATGGCAATAGCTGGCACTTGTCACTGCCAACTCGTTCACTGAACTGAGAGATGAATTCTTGAAGGCACTGTATTTTCTCATCCAGAACAGACAAGTCCCAAAATGGAGAATAATTAGTTTTATCTTCCATGGGCTGACATATAATTGTTACTGAAAAATGTTACCATAATGAAGAAACTCATACTTATGTATTAACTGATGGAAACAAGCTGAATAAAACAAGCTGACAAATCCTTTAACTTCTCTGCAGCCCATGTTCCCAGTTAGCAGTTACAGCTAGTAAGTGCAAAGGCCATAAAGCGCTGTTTCTGGTGTGAGGGAGGACTTTCATCTAACAGCTTTTTAGATGTGTTAGGCAGTCAATTTGCAGACATGTAAATAACACTCACACACAAAAAATAGCCAGTGCAGAACAGCCGAGGATGCATAATAAACTTGCAGTTGTTCCCATTGCTCCTCCAACACATCAAATTTGCAGGCAGTTTTTCAGTGTCATTTGACATTCTAGAACTTTTCCAATTTTGCAAAGCTACATCTGTTTCATTAACTTTTAAATCACCACTGAAACATTGCTGCTATGACAGATTTATCAGCTGGGTCCATCAGAATCCATAATGGCTCTCTGACTTCTCTCCCCTCCCTGCAAAATTGGTGTACAAACTGACAGAGTCTCCTAAAAAGTGCCTTCGTGTACCACTGGAAGCAAATGGTAGCTGTGCAATGAGCTTGACTCCTCAGCCTTGGAGAGCCTACCAGCCAGTCTGTCCCTGCAGTACAGAGAGGGCTCACAGTCTGGTCAGCCTCAAGGTGCAGATGAGCATACAGGCACTCTGCTGCTCTATGTGTTCAAAATTAGAAAAAAAGGATGCGAGAAATGCAATCTCAAAGAAAAAAAAAAAAATCTAAACCAGCAGAACTGATTCTCCTTTCAGTTACAGTAGAATAAATTCAAAGTAATGCCAAAATTTAAAAAATAGAGTGAAGTGATTCTAGATTTATATTCTGAGGTCAGGATTTGGCCTAATGCTTTGTTCCCACTGCAACTGCTATAGTTACAAATAAATCAACCAGAGAACACATTCATTGTGAATGGCTCTTGGGAACAGAATAGACCCTTGACTTGTTTGACTTGATCTGCTCTCCATCCTTCAGTTCAGCCACACTAGCCTTTGCTTTCTCCCCTCCAAGCCCTCATGTACCACGGAGTCCAGGTTTAATAATTCCTTTCTCAGAACTGTAGTTCAAAAAAGAGAGGAAGGAAAATAAAGAAACCCAACACAAAAAATGCAAACCCACCAAAAGTCAAGGTTTTTATTTAAACTTTGGATGATTTTCAACAATGAACAGTATTTCCAAGAAGAGAGATGACTCTCTTACTATCTGCAAAGTGATACTCTAAAGAGACACAATGTAAAACCATGAAATTAGATTGCTAAGTTATGGTTATTGAAAGGCAAAGAAATACAAAGATGATATTGACATTTTTGAACTAGCTGCTACTTGCTGAAAAAAGCATTTCTGGATGAGTGAACTGGCAGCCTTCATTCATCTGTAGGCTGAGCATCAGTGCTGCTATATCAGAAGAAAGCAAAAGAACGGTTCTTTTTGTTAACTTGGTGTTCAAAACCCCAGAGCTCTCCATTACATCCCAAGAATGTGCAAGCAGCTTTCAACTTTCAAACGATCACAGTCACACAGCAGAATTTAATTTAACTGGGGGTTATACATCCAATCGGGAAACAATTCAGTGGAGGGTAGATAGACATGGTATAACCAGCAACAAACATGGCCAGCAAAACTCTACCCACACATCTTTGGAGTGCGTGCCACACTTCCCAGGGCCTTACTGACAGATGGTGTCTCCTGCAGAAAAGCTGTGCCCGTGTGCCCTGGTGACAGATACACCATGGCAGTACAGGGAAACAGTCACCTTGTTTCCCCAGCGCTTCAACTTTCCCATATTCACTTGATCTTTTTGTTTCTGTTGACTTGCTAGAAAAGGCTAGTCCTAACATGAGCAGAACTTTCTACTGCTTCCAAAATTCAACCTGCCTCATCCATTTATCAAGTTATTTTCCATTGGAAAATGAAGGGATTTTCCCTTTCTTTTTAGAAGCAGCTTTATTCCCACAGCTCTCTGTACACTACCTACTTCACTCTTCATACATTCTTAATTTGCTATCAGGTGATTTCCTCCTGTGCCAGAGTAACCACCCAGATCTAATCTATCCATCACCAAGCGGACATATAGCACAGTGCAAGAAAGACATGTAACTGATCTGTTGTGTTATTTCTTGGAGTATCCCACATACATGACAACTGCAGACTCTGTCATGGCCGTCCTCTCACGGCACTCACTCCCCAAAGTCAGTATTATGACTGATATCTGCTCACAAGGCTGGTCCCAATAACATGGAATAGTATGCTGACCATCTTTTTCAGTGATTATCAGCAAGTTAATGGTCTGGTGGTTTAAAACACAGCTTTAATATCGTGATGAAGATCTTTAAACCCTCTTGATACAAAACCTGATCTTTGTACAATGCAAAAAATGGTAGGGTAAGACAGAGAGACAAAAAAATAAAGAAACTAAATTAGGTGATGATAAAGGTAACTAAAGCTCTGGGATGAATAAGAGAGGCAGAAAGTCTGTCTTGTTTGCTATACAACAATCTTGAGTATTCTTACTCCAATATATATCCCCTGAAGTAGGCCACTTGCAGGTTAGGGAGGAAAAGAAAGAAAAGTAATGATAAAGTTGGCCTTTTTCACTTGATTCATTATCTCTAGGCAAAAGTCAGGACATATATACTGCCAGAAAGACCATACTGAGGAACTTGAGAGAATAACTCAGACTTTTTCCCTTTCCTCAACTGCGTTTTTCGGCTGGCTTATGTTCCCGCCTGTAACATGCAATGAAAATTACTGCCCGGTTAAATCTTCTGTGATGCCAGATATATGAGCACCTTTGATGTTCTGCATTTTTGTGGTTTTAAGTCTTGCTTTGCTCAAGGGAAGCTGGTCAGACCTTTGGCAATTGCACAGAAATTTTGCTGCACATTTGAAGATCCTTGTACAGGCCACAGTCATAATTCTTTCTTTTTAAAAATACACGTGTTGGAGAAGAGTGACTCCCTTCTCCATTGGCAAAAGGATTCATGCTGTACTATTGCAAACACAGATTAAAAACATACCAGGCTAGGAATTTTTTTCCCCCCCCAGTTTTTTAATAAGGAACGTGGAAAAAGTGTTATCAAAAACTGACAATTTGGAGAAGGCACCTGAAGCAAACCCTTCATCCCCTCCTCCTTCCATGTTTTCCTTCTCCTGTCCCTGCCACAAGTACAAAATCTTGCAAAAGATGATCTTGGCTGTTGCTGGAAGCTTTGCTGCAAAAACACCTATCCTAATCCAAACAGATGTTTAATGTTATCTCAGCATGTTAGTCAAGGAAGTGTCTGTCTAAAGGGCAAATGAAAACAATGTCAGTTTTCCTGGACTTTGTTCCTCACATAAATAAGCAGGCAGCTGCAAAATATTAGGGATAAACTAGAGTACCATGTACCAGCATCGTCCTGATACTGCCCTCCTTTTTGCTTTTGTATCAGAGAGCAGAAGAAAGAAAAACGCTTCTGAGATTATAGTGCTTTCTAAGCAAAACAGTGTCCTTTTCTCTTTTTAAGCAGGACTGCCTCCCTCTAACAGCGTTACTCCTGAGTGAATGAATCAATAAATCAGCAGGCAGACTTGACTGTCAGATCTTCAACAAAGGTACTCAAGTGCTGTCCTGAAGAGAACTCTAAATGGAACAGGGAACAGATCAGAAAATTGCTTGATGCTTCATACTACTTGAACACCCCCTATAGCTCTCCCTGCTGCTGTATAGCAAGATGTGGGTGATGGCACCGAATTCTGCCATCTAATTAACAATGTCACCAGAAGAGTTGTCTTACAATGCAAGTGCTGCGAAACACCTAAACTGAATTGAGTCTCCTGACATCGAAGGACAAAGACACCTGAATTCTTGCACTCCATAAATGAGATCCCTTGGATTTTAAGGAAATTTACAATGGCTGTTCCTCACTACAATCTGACCCCCTTCCTGTTATTTATTACTTATGCTTCTGCTGCAGAGGAGAAACACTGCGAATCCAGAGAGCAGAATACTCTTGCTGCCTCAACCAAGCAAGGCTAGTTTTATGCCTGACAATAATCAGGATGCTAAACCCATTAGAATGGATCTGTAGGTCTTGAAGGCAATGAGAAAACTGAATGCCATAAAAAGCTGCAGAGCTGTGGTTGTACAACAGTGTAATTCATCAAACACATTTGTCTGCCCTGGAAAATCCATCTTTGCCATAGTAACAAAATAAAATTTGTTGAAGCATTGCTTTTGAACAACTTCATAAGCAATATATACACAGTCTATAAATAGGCTTGGTGATCCATTAGAATAATTTAGAGTTCTCCCTGCCTTAGCAGAAACTATAGTACAGGTGAACAAAACGCAGCCCTCCTGGGACAGAAAATAGCAGCAGCCATTTGGCAGTATAGCAGCTTATGGTGAGAAAAGAGAGTTTATTAAACTGGTGAGTGAATGTAAGAAAAATCATGTATGAACACTAGAGCCTGACCAAGATATCAATCTAAAAACTTTCCTTCCCACCTGCCAAGGGTTTATTAATAGTTTTGTTCCTGCAGTACTTGCCATGGCCTAATAATTTTTGAGTAGTGACATGGTTTTGGCTTTCCATGCTGAGTGCACCCCTGGCCAGCATAGCTTCTATTTCTGTTATTAACTTCCGTTGTCTTCAGAAACCTAACATTATGGTTGCCCATTAATTTCACAGGGACACTGCAAGAAACAAGCTGTTCTGAGGGGCCCTCTTGAGCTTACCAATGCAGCAAGATGAAACGTGATCAGATGCAGCAAGAGATGAGATGCACTCAGAATCAGACAAAACAGCCTCCTGTCCCCCAGACAGAGATGTTCCAGCAATCAACTGAAAAACAGAGGCCTCACTTCTGCCAAAACTCATGGCATGACATTAAAAAGTAACTGTAGTTGAAAGGCTAATATCACAAAAGAAACATTCACTCTTCAGAAGATTACTGTGCTAAATTCCTTTTCAGCTTGCCATTAGAAGAAACACTCAGGCAGTTCTAACTCCTCAGATCACAGGCCTTGTTTCTCCTAATTCAAGTCATCTTCTGACCCTTTGATATTGGTGCTGACTTAGGAATCTTGTATGAGTATGAGAATATCCTCAGTGCATATCAATAGTTCTTTGAAGAAGTGATTTAGCAGTTTTAAAGAAGTTATCTTCCCCTCTAGTAAAATGTAGGTCTTTTAAGAGATATGGAAAGACAATGATATAGCAGCATGGAAGGGAAGCTTGGTGAAAGATTGAAAGTTCTGATGCAGAAAAACAAGAACAATAACAACAAAAAAACAAGAACAGAATCCTGATCCTTGACTTTGCTTGAGTTAATCCCGACTGAAAACAGCACAGCCTGGAATAAAGTCTGGAGTCCTGGGAGAGAATTCTGCAGGCTGACAAGCAAAAGCCAGGTGGGACTTTTAAACCTTGCTAGTAGCAGGTGTGGGGCTATGCTTTGGATGCGGGATGAGAGTGGTGTTGATGATGTACTGATGTTATTGGTTGTTGCTAAGCAGTCAAAGCCTTTTCTACTCCTCACACCACCGCTCCAGTGTGCAGGCTGGGGGTGCACAAGAAGCTAGAAAGGGACATAGGCAGGACAGTTAACCCCAACTGACCAAAGGGATAGTCCATACAACACAGAAGCATGCTCAGTATATAAAGCTGGGGGAAGAAAAAGGAAGGGGGGGTGACATTTGGAGTGATGGTGGTTGTCTTCCCAAGGAACTGTTATGTGTGATGGAGCCTTGTTTTCCTGGAGATGGCTGAACACCTGCCTTCCAATGGGAAGTAGTGACTGAATTCCTTGTTTTACTTTGCTTGTGTGCACAGATTCTGCTTTACCTATTAAACTGTCTTTATCTCAATCCACAAGTTTTTTCTCACTTTTACCCTTCTGATTCTCCGCCCCATCCCAACTGGGGAAAGTGAGCAAACAGCTGCACGGTCCTAGTTGCTGGCTATGGTCAAACCATGACAATTTTGTATGGACAATTTAACTGAAGGTGGGGTTTACAGGGATTTTTTGCTGTTTTTATCACAACTTTAGAAATCTACAGTATGACTAAGTGCACTTAGACTAGCAAGAGTGATTGCTCCACTTCAGTAACAGAGTTAAACATATACTTTTAAGTTTCCTGATGAAGAGACTGATTTATCTGTGTGTTTAACATTAATCATCTGAGAAGCAAACATTTCTTTATCTTCACATTTAACGTTCTAATGTCTATATGTTTTTATCTATAGGTTTATCTTAAGTTTATGTGATCTCTGCCACTGCGCAGACGGTGTATAACATTAACCACCTTTCAAGTTTATGGACATGTATATGATCACACAGTAATTAACATAGTCTTAAAGTTAAGACATTGAAGGACAAATAAAACTTGTGTCAGATTTTATCTGACAGGGAGCTGGCAGTTTTATGTATCCGGACACATAAAATCTCCTATCTGTAAAGCAGGCTGATGAGCAAATGTGGTCTTGACTCAGCAATTAGCCTTAGGCATCGTTAAAAAGCAAGGCACACTGGCACAGGTGCTAGCTGCTGCCTCTTGTGCTCACAGGCTTTGAGTCTGAGTGCTTAGGCTCTGAGCACCAATGGACTGTGGAAGATGCTTAGCGCCTACATCTCAGACAGTGCTGCCAAAGACAAATTAACTACTAGCACCTGGAGTGAAATCAGCTACACATTGCTGAAAAACTGGACAACCAAGAACTGAAGGGCTTCAAACCACTACAGACCCATTTCTCTCATATGTGACTACGTACAGAGTTCTGATAGGTCATCGTGTTGGCAGGCAAGGACAGACTTTCAAGAGAGTTTTGCTTTTGCATTTTGAAGAGTTATCTGTAGGCCCTGGGTTCAACAGGTTCAATCTGGCTCTTCCATGGGAAAAACAAACAAACGAACAAACAGCCCACCAATAAAACATAGAGAAAATAGATTTTTTTATTTCCTCCTGCTCACTCAGAAGAGACCGGCTCATATTTTTGATTTTTAAAGTCCTAAGGACAGTATTAGTCCTCCTCTCGCCCTCAGCATTACTGGTTGAGTGTGACTGAAAATGTTAGATCTTCATGAGAGTGAGACCAGGCCAGCCTGACAACTTATCTTTTATTGATGTTCCAGGAAGGTGAAAGTTAGGGATATAATGTCTAATGGAGTGCAACGTGTTATGGCTATACTGGAGAACTCCACCTATCGCAGAGGGTACAGAGAGGCCTTGGAGTTCACATGCCCAAAGCACTGTGCCTTTTTCTTTCCTCCTATCTGAAAGATAAATGCAGCAGCAGTTGTGACTCTGCTGACAAAAAAACGCTTGACATGGCCATGGATGTGGGACTGTTCAAAAAACAATAGCAATAAACTCAAACATTTTCACAGCAATGAGTTCATTGCTAGTAACTTTAATGAGATAAAATTGAGGCTCTGCAAAAACAACATTCTTGACCTTCTCTGCTTTGATCACATAGTTCTCTAAGGAGAAGATCAAAATACTGAGCAAAAACTTTCATTTTTAACAATAGCACAGTATGCATTGTTGGTGCACTGCAAGGAGCTACTGCATGAGAAGTGGAAGCATGGGAAGGGACATAGTGATGTGTTGTTACATGTCTACAGTCTCAATACAGTGCCTTTACCTACAAATACATTCAGGCTTGCTGAACCTCAAAAGCAGACTTCTACAAACACTAACTAAACGATAGTAAACTCAGAGAATATATTCTTTAGACAAGTAGTTATTTGTGCATGCCCTGAGATCCAGCAGGTTCATCTATCACATTTAGGAATTAAGACATGACTCTGAGGACTAAGTACTAAGGAGGCTCTGTGGCCCACCCCTCAGATTCAGCATAGACCTGTGCTGGAAAATATAATGACGTTCAAAGAAAAATTATTACAGACTGTGTACAAAAAACTTCTGCAAGAAACATCCTATATTGAGGGTAAAAGCCTAGACAGAACAGAAGTGGTAAGAAGAAAGAGATGGCTGTTATATTCCATTTGGCTGTAACAGGCTGACACGATAGTATAGTGTTCAATATGCAGACCACAGAACACATATTAATTTCTGCATCAAGTCATACTTTCTGGCTGTACTACAGTTAGGAATGCACTTGTTTCCTAGAAATGTCTCCTCCTGTACTAAAAAAAATAATGGAGTACACATGAAAAAAAAAATGTTCACAAGCAGCACTGCATCAGTATGGATGGTCCACTATTTTACATTCTAGTACAGTTTCTAAATTTCTTCATATGGAAACTCAGTTAAGTACACCCTGACCCAATTGATACAACTGCAGTGCTCTCCACAGACCTGAGATCATTGTAAGTCTATCTATTATTCCCCTGAATGCATCACCATGATTAGGGTCTTCCACTCCTGCTGCGTTAACAGCACAGATGTTTTCAGGATGCAGTACTTCTTCAGCAGTGAAACACTTGCAGTGGGACTAGTCCCAGGACAACATGCATACCAGTCTTGGGGCATGGTCAACATATTCCAAACATTGTGAAGGCTGCAAGACATTCAAAAAGGACTTTGTGCCCGGACCTCCAAGGATTTAGGAGATCATGCTGCCTTAGGGAGTATGTGGAACTCTTAGGGCACCATCACAAGTGTTCCCACATGGGCATTTTTTCTTGCAGCACTTAAGCTCCTGGAATCATTTGTCTGTGTGAAAAACTGGGCAGGTTTTATGTACATATATACACAAAATCTTTTAATATCTATCCCAAAATTAAATGCAAGATCTGAGCCTTCTCAATTCTGCAGAAAGAGTTTGAAATATGAACACTAAGTACAGCAAAATAAATTGATCTAAAAATCTGCTCTTTTTCAGTCATTAAGTCAGACTGAGGGTTCAGTCAGAAAATGCCTTTTAAGTTGTGTTTAAGTTTGTGTAGATGAGTGAAGAGCTCATGGAGACATCACACTGACCCCATTGTGCAATCCTTCATTCAAAATTTGCTTTTTTTTTTGTCTCCTCAAGATCATCACTGAGTCACAGTAATTCCCAGCAGAAGCGTTGCTGCCACTGCAGAGAATATTAATAACCAGGCAAATGGAAGAAAAAAGTTAATTGTCCCATTCCCTGCAGCAACACCCCATTAAGAGGAATGGTTAGATCTTTCTTGGAAGAACTGGAGCTGGAGTACAGTCTACTCTAGCAGTATCCTGGTTGTTGCTCCTTATTCTGTTAGTGCACCCACTAATAATCCCTTGGCCTGCTTGATTTTCTCAAGCAATTAATCACAGACAGTTAACCATGGCAGTGTAACCATTTTCTGCTATTTCAACTTAGTGCACAGGTATATGGCATCACTGAGAACTCATCTGGTACCCTTTTGTAACAGAGGGCAAACACCTTTTGTAAAGAATTCTGTAAACAGCTCTTCCCACTTTCCAGACCACAGAAAACTCTTGCAATTTTCCTACTGCTCTTGATTATATTGTTTCAGGCAGTCGAGTTTTACCACACTGCTGGAAGCTAACAGTAAGTATGGCCAGTCTCTGAATCTA
>VZTM01008420.1:2151-27930 GCA_013400555.1 Jacana jacana
AAACCCTATCAAGCACCCAGGATGCTGATCACATCACCAGCAGGCACAAGGAAAAGTCCCAGAATGGACTTGGTGACCGACAGGAGCTGGATTACAAAAATAGAGTCAGGAGTGCTCGGATTGGGATAAAACAGATGAACAGACAGGGTCCTCCTCAGACGTCAGTCATCAAAGAAAGAGAGTTGACCCTTTGATCCCTCAGCTTTTATACTGAGCATGGTGCGAATGGAGTGGAATAGACCAGTTGGACAATTTTGGGTTATCTGTCCTGTCTGCTACTCCCTACAGGGTGACCCCTTGATGCTTTTCTGCTTCTGACCCTCCAATGGGGCAAATAACAAAATTACCTGACCTTGCTTGCTATAGCAATAAGTATAAGCAAGGGCCTTTCTGCACACCATTCCTTGGGATAATCAGGTCTTATTGCTGTGAGAGTGAACAGTTTCTGAACAATGTGCTGTTAATTTCAGACTTTAGTAAGTTAGAAAAGGCCCAGCTAAAAAAGTAAAATTACTGAACAGAAAAATGGTTTGTTTTGCCTCAAACCAGGATAGGCCTTTTAAAATAACACTTTCAGTGTGGTTCTCTGTGTAAAAATGAAACTGCAAAATCTTTAGATGAGAGAGGTAAAACTTTAACTTAATAAAACTTATATTAAGAATAGTCCAGGATTTCCAGCCAAGCATCTTTACCATCTGTGCATTCAGATATAGCAGATGTTTACACTTAATATATAATGTTATGCACAGGATTTCCTGCAGCAGAGAACAGCAATTCATTGATTTTTGTTAGTAACAAAGCTGTAGACTTTAAACTGGTTTTGACTAAACTTCCCCAATAAAGTATAAACTCTGTATGGTCCACAATGGAAATTACTCATCAAGACAGTCATGTTTGAACAGATCCTTAAATTGAATGGTTACATTGACTGACAAAGTCCTGTTGGCCGGACTTTGACTCTGTCAGGTAATTTCTATATTGCATTGATAGTGCTTCCTTTGTTAGAGAAGCCATTTAGAGCTTTCTGAAAGGGACTTGCTGATATTCCGTGCAAGTATTGTGTGGAATATGAATGTGAACATATGGATGATGCCTGTTAAATTTCACTACAAGTCATCTGGAAGAGAAGACAACGTATGTTTGAGTAAACAAAGAATTTGGTTGGCAGCCTACTGTCATTCCAAATCCTAGGCCGTCTGGTGTCTGGGAAGCAGAGAAAGAGGCACATCCCCTGCACTCAGGAGAACACCTTCACCAAATACTACAGTATTACTCTCTGTATGTAGCTCCAGATTGGAGAAAGACAGCTTGTTTGACATTCAGGGGAAAGAAATAGCACCAAGAAGAGCTTTCTTGAGATGCTTTCATCTTTGCCAGCTTGCAATGTCATCAAGTATTTCTGGCAAATAGAGTTTGAATCAGTTCGGTTGACAGGTCCTCATGAATTTTAATATCTAAGCTCCGTATTCATGTTAGCAGCATTAATGTTCCCTGAAGCTTTTTTATTGTCAGGAAGAATATGAATATTTCAGAAATTACTTTCCCTATGTTTGCTCGTGTACATTTCTGTAGGTGTGTGCTGATGCACAGGTAATGTATTGCTGATACATCAGATTTTTACAAAAGTGTAAAATTATTTTTGTCCTGACGAAAGTAAAGCAGAGGCAGTAATTTAGGTCTCCTGTACTCCGAGTGAATGGTATGTCTTAGGTTTTTCCTAGTGTAGAAGAGATCAAAAAGTTTCTGGATACACGTACTGTGTCATATTTGATTCAGGTTACAAATCTGAGGAGTGATCCCCAACTGTGATGAAATGGTAAAGCTCAAGTGGAGCAGAGAGAATGATCTTGGCCTAACACATATGCATTCTTTTCAAGAGGAAAGGATTTATACAGTGGCAGCAAAATACACAAGCTTATGAAAGTAAAAGTTGTTTTCAGTGAACTCTGAGGATGGAAGCACTGCAGAAGATTGGATAAAACATCTATGCTCAGGAATAGAAAATGAGGCACTTATTCTTTTCCAGTATTTTTTTTTTTTGTTTAAGAAATCTGATATATATTAAGATGAGTGAAATTTCAAACATTCTCAGTGGTTCAAATAGTTTGATCATGAGGCTGCCAAAGCTTTCTTTTAAGATGCTTCTTCAGTACCTTCTAAATATATTGAAGAAATAAAAACCCAAAGCAACAACCCACTGACTTTAGGAACTGTCTACTCGTGTCTTCGTTTACTGAAGAAGAGTAAGATAAGAATTACTAATAAAGTCAACGGTATGTGTAAAGAGTGAGTATCAGTTTCTTATAATACAAAATAGAATGATGCACAGTATCATGAAATCTTCTGAGTGAAATTTATGTATACTAAAATAGAAGTCTAGGGTCACGAAGGCCCTCAGACCTGGCCTGCCTAAATAAAACCTATGGAAATCTAAAGCAGTTTGGTTTTCCTAATAAGCAGCTTGTTTTATGGCAGAAATATCTTTAGAACATAGTAGCCTGAAAAACTAACTGTAAAGATGGAATTCTAATGTCCCTGCCATGCAATCTGAGTTACCTGGTTTCAGCTATCATTTTGCAGTATTCCTATAAAAGCAATAAAGATATCAATACTGTGTTTCTTACAAACATATTTGGATATTTTAATAAGAAGCTCAGCTCAGAAAAATTTATAAGCAATTTGTGATTATATCATATTTTCAATGAAACCTGTGATATATTTCTGAGCCGTGAATATACGAGCATTTAGGGGAGGTGTGGGGGGAATGAAAAACCATAGTTAGCCCTGTCTGCTACAAACCTAGCTTTAAAATCTGAGCTGTGACCAAAAGAATTATTGAAAAATGTAGCTGAGGAAATAAAAAATTAAATAACTTTCCACGTAGCTTTTTACATAGTGGTGGGATGACCTTGGATGGCTGCCAGGTGTCTTATCAGCCCTGTTCTAACTACAATTAAAAGGCTTAGCACTATGAGGGCCTCTCTGGGGAAACTTAACTTGATCTTATCCAGGCCCGATACATACATACATAACATAAACTATCTTGAAGTTCAAACATAGCTCAAGCTGTAGGCTGAGCTACAGGCTCACTCCAAACATAATCTTTAAAAGTGACTTTTTCCCTGTTCCATTTTGTATTTTTTTCAGCTGTTCCATTTATAAAAAGCTGATGCATTCTTAAACGTGATGCACTGTGCCCAGCTACACAAACCTTTAATATAAAACCACTTAGAGCAAACATCTCAGTGACATGATATCTTTCTCAATGTTGCTGTGTTTATAGAAGTCTCCTATTTTATAATCAAAAGCTTAAAAAGAAGGTATAATGTACTACAACAATATGTCAGGAAGTGCTGTAGATAGAGATCATTCAAAAAGAGGTTTTGCTCTCAAAATTCTATAGTTTGCTTTAAACCAGTACTTTTAAATGTTAAAATTTTCCTATAACAGTAATTTTGAGAAAGGTGCTTCTTTGATATAATAGGATGGGTTTCCATATGGTGGCAAGGTTCAACTTTGTATGGTATGCTAACATTTTTTTCCACTGCTTTAATCTTAATCGATATTTTATTTTAATCAAATGGAGATGGACATTGATGTAATTGACTTAAATTTCCCCCCAAATCACACTGGATATGAATTTCAGGGAAGGTGGGGGCTGATCTAATCATTATAATTCTCAGTTTCCTTTGCAACATTGTGTGACTGCCAGTCAGTATGTGTAGCAGTGGAATTCCTGGTTAGATGCAAAAACCAAAAAACATGCACAAATGTCACGCAACAATAAATTCCCCACAACCTATTGATTAACAGTCTATCAACTTCTGCAGAATATATAGGGAAGGCACTAAAAATAAGGCAAATAAGAAAGATTCCATATCTACTTTCAGTGGCTTTTGCTTTTTATTTGACCATTGTTCCTCATTTATAGCAATGTGTGAGTAGTCAGAATCTTTTAGTCATTTATGTTGCTACCCAGTTGAAATGGTGATGTTTCTCAATGAGAACCAAGTTAAGAATGCAAGAATAGAAGGAAAAATGAGATAAAATCACCACTACTATAAGCCTCTCATTCCTGGTATATCAGGTATGACCAGCACTCAGCAACGGAAAAGATTAAACGCAATGAATAAGTTCATCTTCCAACACAAACTATTAGTCATTTTGGAAGCACTCTACTGTTAACAAATATCAAACTTTTATTTTCAAATTCTTTGAATTAGATTTGGCTTCTGAAATTACTACCTACTTCTGCTGCGGGGGTGCGCTCTCAGGCTTTTTGGGAGCTATGCTCAGGTACGTGGCATTGATTGAGATGTTCCGATACATTGGTAGCTAGAGGTATTATTATCCCACAATCACAGATAACGTAAGGTTCATCTTGGTGTCTTAAACTACATGTCTAGTCAAGTCAACTCAACTCAACAGTTACTTAATGGAATGATTGGCACTTTTAGAAGGTGATTTTTCCTTTCTGCCTTAGCTAGCTTTGTTACAATGAGCTCAGTTGTACCCTGGAAGCACCTACCTGTCTTTGCTGACTAGATGAGTAGGTTAGACCAGATATATATCTCTATGGAGAGAAGTATGATATACTATAGGAAATTGTTTTCAAAGCACTCAATATTGTAATATTGTAATTAAATCAAGTAGGCAAGGATAATTATGAGACTGATAGATAGGGCTGAAGAATACTGTTGTAAACCACATGCAAGCACAGCATGTGTGAAAGTTTTTTTTGGGAAAAAACAGTACAAGTTGCATCTCTGAAGAATGGAAGCCCTAGAAAAGCATGAACAGCATGAACTCCATATAGAATATGGTGTATTATGGGCACAGTTGAATATATTTTTGGATTGTCAACTTAGTAGCTGTATATATGCTGTTGATTTGAAGCCACAATGATGTACAATTCACTGTGATACCAGAAATATTACTATTATGAATGAAAGAAAAGTTATGTGTTGTCAAAGATCAGTAGTCATCATCTATTGCATCACTGTTCTACTACACTTGGTGTTAAGGGAATTAGATGCAGTGGACTTTATGAGGGAGTGGATTTCTTCTCTCACATCTGATTACTGCAGTACCAGCCTGTTGGGCCAGCCAGCACTGAGGCTGAATGAGAAACACCAAAGAAAATGATCCACCTAGACCTCCCCCTTTCACCTGGACCCCTTCCTTTCACTACTTTTGGTCTTCTGCCTAAATATCTTACAGTACGTTTTGGACACACTCTAAGATTCCTTAAAATATCTCATATTAAGCTTTACCTAATCCTATAACCCCACCTCAGATGTTGCAAAATAAGTTTGTCTTTCCCATGATAACTTGTTTCCGTATTCTTATCAGGTCTAGGTGAACCTCAACATGGCTTTGATGACCCATCAATCCTAATAACATGAAAATCATAACATGAAAGTCTCTAGTATTTTCTCTGCTCTCTCGTGTTAGAATATGGGTGGGTGTCTTTTATTTATTTATTTATTTATTTTATTTTCTGCTCTTTAATGTTGTATAACAATCTATGAGGAAACTTCACAAACCATATATGTTTATATCTGAGGAATTTCTGTGCCTTTTGTAGATTTCTGTTCCTTCTACATCTCCATTACCCCTTTATCTCTCACATATACTTTACTTTTCTTATATGCTTTACATTCCACAAACTTTACATTTATATTCTAAATAATATATTCTAAATAAGCAAGCTGCCAGGAAAAGAAAAAAAAAAACATTGAAGAAGCCTACTTGTTTCCCTCTCTTTTCCTCAGTATAGTACCAAGAAATAAAGAATATAGTAGATATGACACAGTCTTTTAAGGTACAGTATAGATGAATCTTTTACTCATGGAGATCTATAAACACAGAATATTATTAGTCCATTAAACATAAAAATTCACAGGAATTCTCATGTTCTGATCATTCAAAACTCTGCTGATATTTATGCAATAGAGTATATACCTATGGTTACCAGGGTCATGAGAGGAAATAAATTGTATTTATTATTAGAACCATGGTACTCTAATAAGAATCTTCTTGTTTGAGAATATTTCAGTAATGCAAAGATTGAAAAGAATACTTAATGACAGAGCTTCTAATAGAATTTTTTTTACAGTGTTTCAGTAATATCTTAGAAAATACCAAACAACACAAACGTATCATTTTCCAGCCAGCATACCAGTCAAAACTGAGTACCTGTAATTTTTATATACACAGTATAAACTTAATCTAAAGGGAGAATTAATCTACTGTTGTATAACTTAACACTTAAATGTATTAATAATATTTAATGTATTTACAGTTATTAAATAATAATTTATGACGCTATTGCTGAAAGCTTTGCAATTGGTACAATAATCTATTTTCTCAGAAAATATTTTTCATGAGAGTCTTGGGTTCCAAAACACAGAGTAAAGAACTGCAAACTTCCCTGTTCTTCTGTCTTATTATGTTGAGACATGTTTTTTTCAAAAATTGAATTTTCGTCTACATTGTTGTTTGTTAGCCATTCATTGATAGCCCCTTGTTAACATTTTCCTCTTTCTTTTATTCTTTACTTCACTAAATAAATGCATAATAATGGAATAATATGTGCAAATGAAACAATATCTACATCAGCCGCATGCATCGCTACAGGCTTGGGCAAGTGTGGCTGGAGAGCTGCCTGGCAGAAAAGGACCTGGAGGTGCTGGTCGACAGGTGGCTGAACATGAGCCAGCAGTGTGCCCAGGTGACCAAGAAAGCCAATGGTATCCTAGCCTTCATAAAAACTAGTGACCAGCAGAAGTAGGGAGGTGATTGTCCCCTGTACTCAGCACTGGTGAGGCCACACCTTGAGTATTGTGTCCTGTTCTGGGCACCTCAACACAAGAGAGATATCGAGGTGCTGGAGGGAGTGCAGAGGAGGGCAACGAAACTGGTGAGAGGCCTGGAGGATAAGTCTTATGAGGATCAATTGAGGGAGTTGGGATTGTTTATTTTGAGGAAGAGGAGGCTGAGGGGAGACCTCATCACTCTCTACAACTGCTTGAAAGGGCATTGTAGGGAGGTTGGTGCTGGTCTCTTCTCAAGGGCAATTAGAGACAGAACAAGAGGGAACGGCTGCAAGCTGCAGCGGGTAGGGTTAGGCTGGACATTAGAAAATAAGTCTTCACAGAGAGAGTGGTCAGTCAGTGGAATCAGCTGCCCAGGGAGGTGGTGGAGTCACCCTCCCTGACTGTGTTTAAGAATAGATTAGATGTAATGTTGAGGGATCTGGTGTAAGGGAGAACTTGTAGAGTAGGGCAGATGGTTGGACTCGATGATCCCAAGGGTCTCTTCCAACCTAAATGATTCTATGATTCTATGATTTTAAATCTTGTAGTGTTATTACATATTAAGACCAGTCCTAAGACCAAGGTAAACAAGTGAGTACAGTCTTTTCATATTTATTCTTGGGAATTGCATTACATTTTGTTTTCTTTTAGTTTATGTTTATTTAACCAATCACAATTTCTTTTTTTTCTGATCTGCTGTGATCAGTATATTATGATACATTTTGGACATAATCTCAGAAAAGAATAACAAGGGTTGAAGAATTATGGATGTGGTTGCCTGTAGCAATAAAAGTATCTTTCTCACATGGTAACAATTATATTTGCTGTCCAAACTCAAGAGTTGTTCTATGAAAACAAACCATGTATACAACACTTTTCTTTTACAATTTCTCTTTGAAAATTTGCAAAAAATAGTAAATTTTTACTCAATTCTTCCTCATGACTTTAAGTTTGCATTACCCGATATATTTTACATTTTTCATATACAGTAGCCACCGTGAGAATTATATGACTCAGAGCTGGTGGCTGCTAATTAAATTCCAACTTCAAGAGATTCCCTACAACAAGAAAGCAAAGCTGTAGTTCATTTCCAGGCAGAAAATTTGAGTGCCCATTGTCATTGAAGGAGGATTTCTGCTCATATCTTTCTGAGTAAACAGGGAGTTGAGTATTTTATCATTCCTTAATGGGATAGGACAAAAGCAGTATTAGGGAACAGGGTAGTTAAATAAGCCTATGGCAAATAAGAGCTCCACAGTGACAAATTCTATAATAATTTCCATCAACTGTAAACATGTGTGTTACAAGCCTGAAGTTTATGAATAATAGCTTCATTTTGTAATAATTAGAATTCTATGCCATTAACAGCAGGAAGTCTGGATAATTATATTTTAGAATGAAATGTCTGGGAAAAGACATTTCTGGTTTTATGACAATTATGTTTTTGATTAATGATAGAAATGACAACATGCAATATAAATACAAAACAGCAAAAAATTAACTGCATCCATCATGAATGACAATACAAAAACTGCTGTGAATCAGTTATCATAGGTAAAGAAGAGCTCGATAACCTTGGTTTGTTTCATATTGGAAAATCCTCATCTTTTTCCCTTATTTTTGAGATGCAAGGCTTCCAGCTGCTTCATACCAGACTCTCAGCATGAAATACTAGAGATGATTAGTGCAAAATGAAGTTATATTGTGTAAGCCAGCCAAACACTGTTTTCTGGGAGTGCTAGAGCATTATTTTGATGAGGTCAGCAGTGTCATTCAAACACATCTGTAGAACACCACAACATATTTATTAAAGTAAAATCCTTTTTCGCTAGGCTAATAAGTATTGGGATGTCTTAGGTAATATAAAAACCCTAACAAAGCAGATGAAACTGCTTTTGGAGTTAAACTGAATTTGCTGCTATATATCCCCACACTCCCAGTTCCAGGAAGAATTACTTGCTCATGTATTGCTTCATGTGAATTGCTTCTGTGTTTTAGCAGCACCATGCCTCTGCCTCTGAGCTAAAACAGCCTCTACCAACTGGCAACTTTGGAGTACTGCAGTAGAAAGTCTTCTGAGTTGCACTATGAAGACCTTGCCAGCAAGGATAGAAGGACTGAAGCTATGCCATACCTGGTAAGTCAGATCAGAACAGGCATGACTGAAAAATTCCATCTTTGACAAAAATCCGTCCCATAGTAAACTGCCATAGGAATTGAAGAGTGGTTGCATTTCCAGATAAGTAGCTTGTGCACTGCTCTCACATCCTTCTCTCACATCTATAGGGAGGCAGACATCATTCTCTTCCCTCCTGTTTCTACCTTCATCGACAGTAATGGGTATTTGCATACAAGAGTGGGTGCTGGAGTGAGCAAGCATGGGTCTCTTCAGCTAACTTTGTCAGTGTAATGAAAGCTAAACTGACTAATACACTTAGGGGATTGTAAATGGAGGAAACTGACATTCCTATCCATCAGAAGTTAGAAGTTTTAAAATTGAAGTTCTAAAATGTCTGAAGATGTTTCTTCAATTTTAAAACCCATCAGATCTTTTCAAAATAGAGGTTCTCAACAGGATGTCGTTATTGAATTGATTTTCACAGTAAAGTTTCCTAGTGGTATTCATCATCTTAACATACTGCATTGATTCTATTTTTTATTTGTTTAACTGCTTCATGACTTTTATTCTTGACTTTACAGGCAGGTACTGGGTACTCTGTCATGAAAGAGCTGGAAGTCTCATATACCCGGTTCGTGTTGCAACAGGTTTACTTGTTTGTTTGTTTGCTGAAGATTGTATTGAAATGTATTGTCTTTCTATCCTTTTGTTTTATTCTCAATTTTAATATCTTCATAAACCTATTATCACTTAGGTATTGCTCTGCTATCTATCTTTATTAGCCAGTTTATCAATCTAAACAACCCAAGGAGAAGAAAAAGCACAAGATGTCTAACATAAAGCAAAAGTTCTATGAAAAGCTAAAAACTATCCCATGCGTTTTTTTTGATAGCTTCCAAATAAATACATGCATTTGGAAGCATGGGTATTTCCTTGCATAGTGCTTAAGAGTAGAGAATGACATTAAATTTTTTAGTGGATTTTTTTAGTGGAATTTATTAACAACATTTTGTTCAGATTTTTGGAGAAAATGTTTTGCACTCAGCTGCACTCAGCCTGGGTTATATGGAACTGTCCTCTGAGGTCCCCTGAACATCCTTATCATAATAGGTCTAGTCCTTTACTTACAGCATATTCTTTGATTTACCACCCCTTTGCAAAAATCTCAGTTGCTTTTTGTGTCCTCTCACTGCCATCCGAGGCAGAGGCATCTGGCACTGTGGCAGTACACACTGATCAGTTGGCAGGCCACTCAAACAGCATAGATGGCTGTCACATTTATACTGCAATGTTGAAATCATGCTGTAAACTAATACAGGTCTCCTTCATTTTGTATTATTGAGGACCTTAAGATGCAGATTTTAATGAATATTGTGGAAATGTAGTATCCTTGATGCCCCAATATCTTCACAAACGTAGCTATGGTCAGTCATTTTGTGAAGTGGGGAGCTGGTGAACAGCAGAAGGGCACATGAACTATGAAAATAAATTAAAAGTAT
This sequence comes from Jacana jacana, assembly GCA_013400555.1. NCBI lineage: Eukaryota > Metazoa > Chordata > Aves > Charadriiformes > Jacanidae > Jacana > Jacana jacana. The sequence goes on from VZTM01008420.1 coordinate 12,588, forward strand.
TATGCACATGGGATTAATCCCTCTTCTACACTTCTAGCTTCTGACACTGTTGGGAGTGGTTCCAATTCCAAAGTGAGTTTTTTTGCTTTTGAAAAAGCAGCTAAGGAGATTGATTGCAGGAAGGAAAAGGGTAAGCCCTCAAAGGTAATCAGAAAAAGCCTGCTGTTCAGTGAAGGTATCTGTATTCTGAAGATGTTCAATAAACAATGAATAGCCTTAAGTGCCTACACTGCAGTAGGACACTGTAATAGGAAATAACTATTCATGAACATTTTGTAATTATTTTCTCTGTAAGAGCCCTGGCTTGTTCTGTTTGTCAGTCATAACACCTTTTGTAGCACCTATCACTCTAAGATCTCTGCACTCAGCTAGCTAGGAATATATTCTTTGCCTGTGGGGTTTCCTTTCAATCATATATTGAAAAATGGCTGCACCTTCCATGAATACTCACATTCTGTTTTGCAAGAATGAATACAGGTTTCTGCTATTTGCCTTGAAACCATTCCCCTTTCTTTATGCCATAGAGATGCAGCAACAATGTTGTCTTTACTTTGCACACAGTACTGCCCCACTGTGTTTCAATTAAGCTTATCAGCAATAAGATAAAGGAGAGAAACAGTGTGGTGCCTAATGAGGCCATGTCTAAGATCCCAAGCAAATAACTTGCTTAAAGAAAATCTTTAACGGCAAATAGTACTCCTTTCTTTTTAAAAATAAACAACCAACCCCTCCCCTCACACAAGTAACTATTTTAAAAAAAAGCAAACTACTTTTAAAAAGGAGCTTTTCTGCAAACCCAGGGATTCTGGCTGACATAAAAGTTAGTGATGGTGGGGGAGGTGGGTCAAGCCTCAGATCAAGAGTTTTGAGAGGTAGTCAAAAGATCATCTCAAACCGAAATGATGTACTCTTGCTGTCAGAGGAAAAGTAAATCTACACGGCCACAGGCACTGCGTGATGGAAATCCACGTGAGACCATAATGGACTAACAAAATCAGAGTTCATCATCATCACAGAAAGGATAAATAAGGAATGTAAATCTGTGCTTACAGTCACATCCCTCAATCACTGTTCTTTATTAATAATTAACTTCAATGGAATTCTAGACATTAAGTACAGAAATAATCGCTGTAACACCAATTTTTATCCAAAGACTCCTCAATTTAAGATGTAAGTACTTTCAGCTCCATTTTGTGAAACTTTCCTAGTTTTTTGGGTTTCTAGCACAGGCATTGTGCTTGAATTGTTATTTCTGTTTTCTGCTGATGACCTGCATGTGACTGACAGTTGACCTGAAAATGCATCTTCCAGAACAGAGGGGAGGAAAATGGTAAAAGAAGTCCCGTGGAAAGGCAAAGGTAAATCTGAACTCCAGCATATATTTTGTGTTATATTGTTATGTGGTATTCTAGTAACTCAAGAAATATTTTACAATAATAAGAATGTTAGAGTTAACAGTATCTTAATAAATTTATTGTCTCTTGAAACACAGATTGTGGTAATAGTGAGGGGAAAACGTCAAGTCCGAAAATCACACCATCAAGAGAAAAAAAGTAATCTTGCAGCCTACACAAGAGCTTAAATTTTCACAGTTCAGTTTTGGCCCAAAGCCTACATGCAATCCTGCTTCACTTCTGATTTTCACATTAAAATCTGTAGCTTGCTGTCATGTAAAAATAGGGCAAAAATTCCTTGCTACAGTCTCACATGAATATTGTATATTTTAATACTCACTTTGGAGATATTCGTTCCTTGGGGTACATCATCAAAAGACTCAAACTAATGTTGTTTAATACAGAGCAACTAATTAAAAAAAGAAAAAGAAAAAGAAAAAAAAGTAACTTAATGGAAATTACTAGGTATATGGTCTTAGAAAGGAATATTTGCTATACGGCAGAATATTTTATTCTTTATGCCCAAAGCTTCAGAACTTAGGGTTGTAGTCCTCCATGCAATTTCCCTAGACCTCTTTGTCTTTCCGTTCTCTAACCAAGAAAAGTTTCATAAAGACAGCTCCAGCTGTCACACATAAAACAATTTTTTTCATCAACAAATAATGAACAAGAATGAACAAACTATCAAGGAAAAAATTCCCAAGGAGCCCACTTTGATGGAACTAAAATTGTGGGGTTTTTGAGTACAATTCTGTTTAGTATTCAATACAGTTGGGAAGGTACTTGTACAGAATTAGAAAAGCCCAATAGTCTAGAAAGGCAGTGAGAATATATAATAGGGACTTTGTGACAACTGTAGCATGAAAAACATTTCCAAATGAATGTAAACATTTCAGATGCTATCATTTGCAGAATTTTGTGTAAAGGAAAAATCTTTTTAGACCGTATGATGATATTTAGAAGAATTGCATTGCTACAAAAGGTGGGCTTGTGAGGTGCTATAGAATTGTAGCTATATTTTATCTTCAGGTACGTGGCTTTTGCCAAAATCTAGGAGAACTCTATATACATTATCAAGTACAAGACTGGTAAGCATTTTGAAAAACTTCATGCCTTTTCATGTGTGTGTCTACACACATCTGATTGTGCCTTACATATTGTATTTTATGTGTGTATATGTTTTTATACATACAGATATACGTATTTGTATTCATTATGTTTAAATGTTTAAAAAGTAGCAACATTAAAAGAAAATGCGCTGATGTTTTTTTTGAGTGAATGTATTTGTATAAATTCCTGGCTGTATCCTGCCTTTCTATTTCTAATTAGACATAATTCTATGAGGGTGGTGGACCACTGGAAGAGATTGCCCAGGAAGATGGTCTCCCTTCCCTGGAGACATTCAAGGTGAGTCTCGATCAGGCCCTGGGCAACATGGTCTAGTTGGGGGTGTCCCTGCTGACTACAGGAAGGCCGGACTAGATGACCCTAGAGGTCCCTTCGGGTCTGGACCATTCTACAATTCTATGATTCTGTTTGCTCAATATTTTCCCATTTTGTAAGAAAAGTCTGCTCCAGTTGGGTGCTTGAATGGCACTGTCTAGCTATGCCTAGAGTAGAAATAACCAGTTTTACAATCATTTAAACTGTGTTAGCATGTTCATATACTAATGGTTATTTTGAACCAGTAGCTTGGATAAGATCATGTCACTTTGAACTAAGGTTGAAGTGTAAGCAGTTTATAAACTAGAAAACAGTGCTCACTTTGAACTAAGGTTGAAGTGTAAGCAGTTTATAAACTAGAAAACAGTGCTTGTTTTCTTTGTTAATATAAGTGTAACCTCAGATGATACTGCAACAGTAGAAATAATTATGTAAGCCTAATACCCAATAATTTTAATTTCTGTCTGTACATATGCAACATAGTAAACTGTGGATTCCATAACTTTTCAAATCCAAAAATTCATAGAAATTTGAAAGGACCATTGGGAACACTATTAATTTGAAGGAAAATGAGAATATAATGGTACTTATTCTGGAATGATCTGTAGATTGAACAGTCAGTTCAGAATTGATATCCAAACATTAGTTCATAATCTGCCCTTGTAATAACAGGTCATTATCAGTTCTGCTGAACCTCCTTAGAATAACAGGGAGGGAAGGATTGGAGGGCATGGGAATGGAGGTTGATGAACCACACAGAATCCATCATAGAAAGAATTACGATTGTGACAGGGAAAGGAGAAAGATACAAATGTCAAGAGTGAATGGTAAGTGTAAACGGAAAGTGAACATTACAATCTTAGCATATGTCATTAGTGTCTGACGTATAGGTAAATGATTGCAGCTTGTCTGAGATGAGTGCCAAGTCCTTCTTAGATGGTATTTAAGAGCCAAGTATTTGATTGTTTTATGTAAGAATACAGAAAAATAATTTAATGTGTATTTTAAGGTTATACATTTTCGCAGGTGCTGCTTTCTGGCATACAGTCCCTCAGTACCTCATCCCAGTGCTGCAGGATTTTTAGAGACCAAACTTCTAATTCATGTAAAAAATCAATCATCTATCACAAGAATATACCACTGGGTTACACTATAACGGCTATTTTAGACATACTATATTGCATGACACATGCCTGAACCACCTTCCAAGTAGCTGAGATTCTCTCCACTCTAAAAGCCACTCATCCACTCAGAAAGCCACACAAGCATCTCAAACTGAAAATATATCCCTTGGCTTGGATATTACTACAATCTGTGTTTAAATTTCTGAGGAGTGGTCTTGCACGAAGGGACCTACTGTGATCCGAGATGAAACTGCCTTGATTTTGCCCTGAATGATCTCAAGAAGAGGAAACCTACAACTGAAAGCTCTTCTGAACCCACATAGGGGTGTGAAGAGTTGCCCACTGTCATACTAGCATCATGCTTGGGTGCAGCTGGGTGCTGTCTGTAGAAAATAATCTGCTGCCCTTCCTGAGATCCTGCTTGCAGTTTTGTTGCCCTCATAGAAAACAAGGCTAGGCCTGAAGCAGCTTCAGGGGACCTTCTGAGAGACTGTATGGAGATATTACAGTGCTGTGATGAATCTCCTGTTGTAAACCTACCACTGCTCATACAGTATTCTATATGTTCAAAAAAGCCATACAAGCAGATTTAAAGATGGTGAATTTATCTTCAAAAAATACCATATGGATTGATAGTTCTCTGTGTTAATACAGATTTGCCCTAATTAGTTAATTCTCCCAAAGTTCAATGACTGCCAGCTAAGCAAAGTAAAAAAAATACAGTAAGTTTTGCTTTAATTCTTTGTAAAAGACCTCTGGTTTTTAGCTGCATAATTCTTCAAGATTGTTCTTGCTTCCCAATTCATTCTTGACCTCAGCTGTTCTGAGTAATGCTGCCCATGCACAAACCAATGCAATGAGGTTCCTCACTTTTCTCAGGCTTATATTGGCTTTCTCCCAGGCTTTTTTCTTATTTTCTTTCAATTTTGTGCCCTCGCCTGTTCCATGCTTTCTTTCTGACTTTCATCTGTCATTCCTTCATGTTCTTACTTTCCTCATAACCATTCACAGTCCATTACACATAAACAATCTACGCAAGCACACTTTTGTCTCCCCCAGCACCTCCCACCATAGCCACTTTTTCTGTAGCCTCATTCCATTTTCGTTTATTTTTTGGCTGTTCCTTCAGATTCCCTTCACAATTCACAATCAATTCCACAGTTTCCCCTTCTGCTCCACGTTCTGTGATTAAAAACACTGTAGCGTTATACAGGAAGAAAAATAAACACACACAAATTCAGTCACAGCAAAAGGCCAAAAAAAAAACCCAATATGAAAGGAAGCACTCTTGTTGGCCAAAATATTTTCTATAAAAGGAAATTTTACTTAAGATATTTTAAAATATATATTAAGAAAATAATAGTTAAAATAATCATTGCATGTTTCCACACTCTCTAACCAGTGACCTGAAGGACAAGACAAACCTTAAATACCCAAAACAATTATTGGCTTTAATGAAAGTTCTTTTACCTGAGCTGTGCAATCAAAGGGATAATGTGCAATATATTGCCCTGCTTTTAACACTAATATTCATGTTTCCCAGTTGAACAGAGTGCTTGCTATATAAAGTTCCTGCAACCCAAGTATATACTGCAGCTGCTCAGTCCTTTGTAAAATGGTATTTCAAACTTGCAGAGGAATCAGTGAATATTCATAACCATTCGCCTAACCAAACAATCCAGCTTGGATATGGAGAGACAGCTACTTGCTGTGTGTTCTTGTGCAACAGAAAGTTATCAGTTACTAAAACCTCTCGCACACACAAAGGCCATTTGTTGTAAAAGAATTTAAATGTAAATTGTTAAAGAGTAAATTGTTTCCTTGCCTGTTACTTTTTCAACTCAGGATTGGAATGCTCAGAAGTTGTAATAAAAAAAATAAAATGGTTTCCCAAATACTCATGGAGACATGTTATTAAAATGAACCATGCATGTATATGCATGAAGAAAATGAAAAAAGCCATTCTTAATCAGAAAAAAAGTCTGAGGCAATTTTCTGTCCTTTCAAAGAACTCTTTGGAAAGAACCTGTTCTCAGGCCGATACCTCAGCCACTCACCTCTGCAACTCATTATTACTTTACCTCAGTGTCTATGATGGCAAAGTGCAAACCCTTTTCTGTCCTTGTAGATACCAAACTGTTTTTAAGTTCAGGAAGTGCCATAGTCAAGACTTAAATACAGTGTTTTTGAAACTAGCAATTCAATCATTTTATATACTATATATACACACACTGAGGACCTTAAGGCAACTGCATTATACAGAAAGTTGTCATCACAGATATTCATTCTCCTGTTCTGTGCTGCTGTGTAATATCCGTTTATGCTCTCACAAGGCATTCCAGTCCTTTGTGAAGGGTGCTGCATTGTAGTGATGAATGAAAACATCATGCTTTTTTACAAGGACAGCCTTTCTCCTTTCATGCAAGGAAGTGCCTTTTCTAACATTCTGAAACATACAGTGCTGTATAAATCAATAGTCTCCTTATTAACTCCTTAATAAATGTAACATTAATGTGACTGAAGCTTTGCTTCAAGCTGGGTTTCCTATCCCAAAGCTGCTAAAGCTTGGCTCACTTATTTTATCGAGTTACAAAACCTGAGTGGATGAACGCCCTTTTTTTGTGGTCAGTGATTAATAAGGCTAGAGAAAAAGCCTGATGAAAGGTACTGTCTGACTGCAAATACATATCACAACTTTTGACTTCTTAATCACAGAATTATGGAATTTTCAGAGTTGGAAGGGTCCTCTAGAGATCATCTAGTCCAACTCCCCTGCTAAAGCAGGATTGCCTAGAGCACATTACTCAGGACGGCATCCAGGCAGATCTTGAAAATCTCCAGAGAAGGGGACTCCACAACCTCCCTGGGCAGCCTGTTCCAGTGCTCTGTCACCCTCACCTCATACATTTTCTTCTGTTTGAATGGAACTTCCTATGTTCCAGCTTGTGCTCATTGCCCCTCGCCCTGCCACTGGGAACCACTGAAAGGAGTTTGGCTCCATCCTCCTTCAATCTACCCTTTAGATACTTATAAGCATTATCAAGTAACTAAGGATTTCATGTCTCTCTGGTTGGTTCTAGTGTTTGTATGCAGTGCATCTCTGCAAAAATCCAAACAGGGTATGGTCACATCAGTGCTAGTTAAGCTGAGTACATAATTTCATTTTGGGAAACATCTCTCTTTTATGAGGGCTGAGAACTCCAGAAATCAACATGTAACTGGGAACAGTCTTTCCCATAGTAAAGAGTAAATTTAATTGCAGCCATTATGAAGATTTCCATACCTTTCTCATGTCTTATTTATTATCACTTTTATGTTTATTGATTTGTGAGTTCATATGGGAATCAAAGAATCAGAGAATTGTCCAGGCTGGAAGAGACCTCTATGATCATGTAGTCTAACCTCCCTGCAGTCAGCAGGGACACCCCCTAGATCAGATTGCCCAAGACCTCATCGAGCCTCACCTTGAATATCTCCGAGGAAGGTGTCTCAACCACCTCCCTGGGCAACCTCTTCCAGTGGCCCACCACCCTCAGAGAGAAAAACCTATTCCTAATATCCAATCTAAATCTGCTTTTCTCCAGCCTGAAGCTATTGCCCCTTGTCCTGTCATTGCAGGCCTTTGTAAACAGACCCTCCCCAGCCTTCCTGTTGTCCCCCTTCAGGTACTGGAAGGTTGTTATTAGGTCTCCCAGAGCCTCCTCTTCTCCAGGATGAACAACCCCAGGTCCCTCAGCCTGTTCTCATAGCAAAGGTGCTCCAACCCCTTGATCATTTTTGTAGCCCTCCTCTGGACCCACTCCATCAGGTCCATGTCCTTCCTATATTGAGGGCTCCAAACCTGCACACAGGTGAGGTCTCATCAGAGCAAGTTGGCAGAATCACTTCTCCAGATAGAGTACAGGATGTAATTGGCCTTCTGCTCTGCAAGTGCACACTGCCTGCTCCTGGTAGCTTCTCATCCATCAGCATTCCCAAGTCCTTTTCTTCAGTGCTGCTTTCTAATACTTCATCTCCTAGTCTGTATTGATAGTTAGGATTGTAATAACCCTGAACTTCTCTTGTTGAACCTATGAGGTTCACCTGAGCCCACCTCTCCAGCCTGTTCAGGTCCCTCTGGATGACATCCTGTCCCTCTGGTGTATCAACAGCACCACACAACTTGGTGTCATCTGCAAACTTGCTGATTGCAGACTCAATCCCTCTGTCTATAGTGTTGATAAAAATGTTAAACAGTACCAGTCCCAGCACAGACTCTTGAGGGACAGCACTTGTTACTGCTCTCCATCTGGTGGACCTCAAGTCATTGAGTATGACCATCTGGATGTGACCATCCATCCAGTTCCTTATCCACTAAACAGTCAAACCCATCAAATCCATATCCCTCCAATATGGAGAGCTAGATGTTGTGGGGGACTGTGTCAAAAGCTTTACAGAAGTCCAGATAGGTCACATCCATAGATCGTCCCTTATCTACTGACATAGTCACCTTATTACAGAAAGTCACTAGGTTAGTCAGGCAGGACTTGCCCCTAATAAAGCCACGCTGGCTGTCCTGAATCACCTCCCTGTCCTCCATGTGCCCAAGCATGGCATCTAGAAGGATCTGTTCCATGATCTTCCCAAGCACAGAGGTGAGGATGACAGGTCAGTAGTTCCCAGGGTCCTCCTTTCTACCCTTTTTAAAAACGGGTGTGATGTTTCCTCTCTTCCAGTCCACAGGGACTTCACCAGACAGCCGCAACTTGTCAAATATGGAAAGTGGCTTGGCAACTACATTAGCCACTTTCTTCAGGACTCTGGGATGTATTTTGTCAGGTCCCATGGACTTGTATATATTCAGGTTCTTCAGCTGATCATGTCTTAATTTACAGTGGGAGGGACTTTGCCACCTTGGTCTCCAACTTGTGGCCCATCAACATGAGAGCTAGGAGGAAAGAGGTTGCCAGTGAAGACTGAGGCATTTTAGACTGAATATTCAATTTAATTTCTGTAGTTGAATGTTAGGGAACATAAGACCATAACATATTTTGGTATAGTTTTCTACCATAGCATATTTTTTTTCTATTTCCAATGAGAGGAAGAACAGTTTTACAAAACTGTGTTTGTGATCTGACCTGCATAAACTTAACATATTTTTAGGGTTCAGGTAGAATAACAGAACAGGAAGGAAGTGTTTGAGCTAAGAATTTTGATAAATAACATTTTGGCAAAATTCAATTGCAGAGCCATAAGTAGGCATATGTTACTGTTTGCAAAGAAGTCCTGTTTTTCTGTTGCTTATGAAGGATGTGGAACATACATACATGTGTCATTAGGTCAGTCAATTCCCTTCGAAGTGTTTTGCATACCCTATGGAGTTTCAATATGTCTCTGTATGTCTGTAGTTAGACCACCAAGTCATGTTTTTCCTTTTTAAACTCAAACTAATTGCTTCAGTAAAGCTTTGCCATGTAACATGAAGAATCCTCTCTCAAGATAAAATAATAGAATCACTGAGTCATTTATGTTGGAAAAAACCTTTAAGATCATCGAGTCAACTGTAAGCCTAATACCGCCAAGCCCCCCACTAAACCACGTCCCTAGGTGCTATATTTACATGTCTTTTAAATACCTCCAGGAGTGGTAACTCAACTACTTCCATGGGCAGCTTGTTCCAATGCTTGAAAACCCTTTCAGTAAAGATTTTTTTTTTCCTAATATCCAATTTAAACCTCCCCTCATCCAGTTTGAGGCCATTTTCTCTCATCCTATCAGTTGTTAGTTGGGAAAAGAGATGGACCCCTGTCTCGCTACAGCCTCTTTTCAGGCAGTTGAGGAGAGAAAGAAGGTCTCCCATCAGCCTCCTTTCCTGCAGGTTAAACAATTCCAGTTCCCTCAGCTGCTGTTCATAAGACTTGTGCTCCAGATCCCTTACCAGATTTGTTGCTCTTCTCTGGACATGCTCCAGCACCTCAATGTTTTTCTTGTAGTGAGACCAAAACTTGAGATCAAAACTGAACACAATATTTGAGGTGCATTCTCACCAGTGTCAGGTAATTATAATTACTGTATAAAGCTATGGTGGATTCAGTGACTGACTTAAGATACTGCTCTATAGTATTTGTTGTGTTAGTTACTGACCACTCAAGTGATAAAAGTACTGAACAAAAAAATCCCATATCTATCAGTAAATTTCAGTCTGTAAAGAGTACAGCCGGTGAATCAGTTCCCTAGTCTCACCACGCTCTTCCTGATACAGGCCAGNCAATGTATATGTTTAAATAGAACATTATGGGGGGCAAAATGGAAAATTCTTACCCTTCATTTTCTACTGGAAAAGTGAGAAGACAAAAGAGAAGTTAAGAAGTGTGAGAAAACAGCACATTAATTTGTAAGTGTTCATGCTGGAACAGTAGCACTTAAAAGGAACAGCAGTGCTTTTCCCCATTTGCAGCTGCCCTTTTCAGTCAGAAATCAATATGAACTATCACTCTGAGGAGGGTGTCTATGCAAACCTTAAAGTTCTGCAGAAAGTATGAGCTAATTCGGCATTTAGTGATCTCACCCCCTTCCAAGTCTGTTCGGAATTGTTTTGGCAGCAGGAGACATGCCCAGTACAACTCCCAGACAGAGTCAGACACTGATCTAACACGTGAAATGACCTGAAAAAATAAGGGACACCTCTGAAAAAACACCAGCTTTCCTTGTTATATCATCAAGAAAAGGCTTTGAAGGTGCTTGGCAAGGGCAGTTTTACACCTCTTATAGATATGTGATCTTTAGGGCTACTTGCATGCTAATTTCACATAATGAGACTATGATTTCAACTTTTTACTTAAAAACAGAAAACCCCTCTGGTATTTTAGAAAATGTCCCTGAAATTAAAAGCATTCAATATAAAAATTGAACAAACAGCCTTTTACTGAAGCAACTCTCAATATGCTTCCCTTTTTTTTTTTTCCATTCTCTGAAATCAAGATGTCTTCCTACCACTGACACAACAATGCAATAGTAACACTTTCTGACAATAAATTCAGAGTGGTTTTCTTTTTTCCTCATCTTGATTTGGGCAAAAAATAACACTTTTGTAGAGGAAAACTAGTATGGCAGCAACAACAGAATTAGGATTCTCATTGTGACACAGCAAATTTTGACAGATTTTGTTTTGAAAGTAGTGAAATATTGATATTGTCCAGGCTGCTGGAACACTGGGAACATTTCAGAGTTTCCAAAATAAATATGCTCCCAGACTCCAGCCAGTGCAAACTCCAGTGAGAGAGCTTGATTTCTGTGACACCAGGTAATCCCCATCCCAGCTGGAGAGCTTGTGGAGCAGTCAGTCGGAGAGCCTGGGAGGCCAGCAGCTCATAGGTGAACAGCTGGGAAATCAGATGTCCTGGAAAGACTGGCAGTCTACTCATCAGGCAGCGAACTGTCAGGAAAGCTGCCCAGGAGGCAGAGTAGTTGGGCTTGCCAACCTATTTCCCTCTACGATTTCCATTTGCATTAACAAAAATAAATAATGGAGCTGACAGTATTGCACCAGAATACATATACATATATAGGCTTTATGATCTCTAATTCAAAGGCCTTGACCCTTCATCTCATCTGTCCCTGGATCTTAATGCTTAACAAGCCCATTATTTGAATATATGAAATTTTGTCAACATTATTACACCTAAGGGGATAGATGAGCCTCTCATGGCTGTCATATCTCATTATTCCTTCCCTCTTTCATTCTTCTTCTTTCTCTTCTTTTCTCTTTCTTTGTGCCTTACTTGTCTCTTACCAATACACTTTTTCTTGAGTAGATACTTCTTCACCTCTTCTTGCAGTGTCCAAGCTTGGTCAAACCCTTTTACAACAACAAAATTTATTTGAAAAGAAAACACGTGAGGTCTGGATGATTCTCCCAATATCTACATTAATTGTCAGTATAAGCAAAATCCAACCAGTTGAATTCATGTTATTCCTTCCAATTATTACCAGAATATTCCGTTGCCTGTACTCACGATTGTCATATTCACTTGCTATTTAACACCTTGCTTTTAGTGTGTCATTTTTTTACTTGAAACCTAAAATAAATTTGATGAAGGGCTTCAGAATTTAATTTGATATCACCATCAGTAGCACTATGGGGAAATGAAATGGTCTGATAGCTTTTCTTACTTTTTAACAGTAAAAATTAGGTAGGGAACACTTTTTAGGAAAAAAATAGGTAGGGAACACATTTTAGGAATTATTTTGCCCTTGACACTTTCAAGACTAAGTCTTGGGTTATGGAATATGTGTGTGAGCATGAAACACACTATCTGTGTCAAAGATAATAAAGAAATTTGGAAATTACTCTTCAGGTTATGAATAGAAACTAGTTAAAATATATCACAGCTAGTTAAATTGAGACAAAAGATTTTCCACTAAATCTGAGACCTAATTTTAAAATCAGAAGTAAAAAGTTAAATGTCTATTGTTTTGTTGTTACTTCAAATACCAGAAAACATTTACAGATTACCAGAGAACTTTTACACTAATTTCTGATTCTAATTCTAATAATTTCTAATTTCTAATTTTTGAGGATTTTAATGGTTGAGGAATACAAAAGATTCTTTGCCTGGCAAATGCATACTTTAATCTCTCAAACATATTTTTTAACTTCTCCATGTAAAAAAAAAGATGTATAACCACATTGTAAACGAGAAAACTAGCAAAAAACTAAACTAAAAAAAGTCCCATGGTTGTTTCATTTGGATGATCAGAAATTTTGTTAGGAAGTAAAGAAACCTGAGGCTCTAATGAGCCCAGTTATTCAGCCTTTATTCCACCATCATGCCCCCATTTGATTTTTCTACCCATTTCTGGGTAACATATAAGCAATTCCACAGAAAGTCTCTCCACACTGCCTGCCATCTGTCAACAAACTAAATTCTGACAGGAGTAGCCAGCATCTCAAGGGTGCAAATCAATTTAGTGTCAGTGTTGGTTGTGTTCCAGTGCATTTCCTCAGCACAGATGAAAGAAACTGTGTCAACTGAGCAGTGTTGCATATGTTTTTATCTGCTGTTGGCTGAGGATTGAGCTAAAACTGCTAAATTCACTTACAATCTCAAATTTTCTCTGATACTCTATGTATAGCATGTAGGGGAGTGGAATCAATAGCATCAATGGGCAATTATGAAATAAAGAGATCCAGGCATGTATGATAAGAACTGATGTGGAGTATAGCTGAGTGTGCCCTAATAGGGAAGAAAAGCAGAATGCAAATAATGGTAGGTAAATATAAAGTTCATACCTCCCACAATTTTCTTGAGCTATAAATTGCTTTGTAATCCAAGACTGCCACTGCAAGAACAAGGTATCCCTTACTCCAAAGAACTATGAATCCTTTTCATAAAGCAGTTCACCAATATCCACCTATGACCTTTCTTTTCAAAAAACACAGGATATATCAACTGCCTTAGTTCCAGGAACCTATCTAATTTACACCAAATGAATAGAGTCATTGATGGTGCAGTTCAGACCCTGTGAATTTGACCTCTGAAAAATTTTGCCTGAGCAATTAGATATAATAAAGGGCATGCAGATACTTTCCAAACATAAATTCTTCATGCCTTCTTTGATAAGGGCAATTTAAAGATCTGAGTAAGGATTTGGAGACATGAACATGTTAATCCCTGTAAATCACACTGCCACAGTTCCAGAAATGTGTGAATTCTGACAGTTACCCAAATTTGAAAAGCAAGTTAGCTCCACCCTTAAAATGGTAATATGCAATGGATGAATGGGAGCCATATTTGTCACTTTTGAACATTGACCTTTCTGTAGAAAAGCTAATATTTTTTTCACAATTTAAAATATACACTCATTTGTATTCAGCTATTGCTGTGATTTGCTCCAGGGTTAACCCAAAGTTACTCTTCCATTCACATGTTCATAGATTAATACAAAAAATCACAGGAAGGGTTTATAAGGACCTGATTCTCACTTCTAGCAATCTTATTTCTAGCCACAGATGATGCTTTCCCTGTTTTCATGTAAGAACCTCACGAATACTTCAGAAAAAAAAAGTAGAGAAATTAATAATTATTACTATGATTTGTCAGTTGCCAAATTCCTGAGTGCTTTTTAGTGAGATGTTGACCAGAACACAATACAGAGAGCTCCCTTTCTACAACTCTAAACCAGCATGTAATCACCAAACACATTGTGTTTGGAAGCAATTGTAGTAAGCAAGGCTTTTAAAGTTTCTAAGGGAGGAGATGGAGATCTTCTCCCTACCATACTGAGGGTGGGAGCAGTGAGTGAACAGCTGTGTGGTCCTAGTTGCTGGCTATGGTTAAACCACAAGAAGAATCCATTGCTGCAAAAGATGAGAATAACCAGTCTGAACCACTTTCTAACTCAATTATAAAATTCTCCCCTCTGATTCACTTTCACTCAGTGAAGTTTTCAAGAACATATGAAACTGTTCAGCTGATTCATCTTCAAGTGGGGAGGAAAGGAAGAGTGGTATGTTGTGATTTCTTTTTTTTTGTTTTTAGTACTTGGCTGTTATGGTTAATAATTGCCGAGGAAAACAAATAAATAAATAAAATATTAGATAATAATAAATGAAAGAAACACTTCACATAGCACACTACCAGCTTATGAATTAAATACCTCTGGGCATAATGTACTCAAATATTGTGTAGAGGAATAAAAGAAAATCAGATAATAATGACTGAGAACATATCTGTTAAGATAGTAAAATCTAGTACTTTTGCATGCATACTGATCACTTTGTTGCAGATATTATTTTCTTTCTGTAATGCATAATATATTATAGAATATTCTATGTGAATTTGGGTATTTTAAATATTATTACTGAAGAAGAACTTGATACATTAATGCAAAATCAAAAAAATGTGACCTAAAAATATAGATGGTATTTGAAGCAATATTTGCCATGATTTCAAAGACTATAAAATGGTATCCCAGAAAACTGGTGAGTATTCTTTATCATTCTTTTGTGCTCACATAAAGTACAATACTTCACAATATACTAAGAAAATAATTTGGAATTAAAAAAATATGAGAATAGTAATGATCATAATTTGTGTCTGCCTTCTGAGTACTCTCTTCACCTTCTGAGTTCTCTCTTCACCTTCTGAGTACTCTCTTCTCAGCTAAAGGAAAGGTGAATTACATCTTTAAAGATCATGACTGTAGATAAAACAACACTAAAGCAAGCTCTATTTACCTGCTCTCGAGAAAAAAATACAATAAAATTAGGGTTTCCACTCTCTGCTAAGGACTGAGCATGACCAAGTAGGTATAAAATAGACTTTTGTGGTGACGTAGGTTAGGAAAAGAGAAACATCTTGCCACATAAAAGTATATTCTTGGTTGTGCCAGCGCCTTGTT
>VZTM01008421.1:11254-59521 GCA_013400555.1 Jacana jacana
ACCCTATTTTGTTTTCCTCTGCCCCAACTAGATTTTTAGGTGCTTGGATGGGGACAAGAAATCCATGGGCTATTTCATGTCCTGTGCTGTTTGTCAGGGGTGGCATGGTGACTGTTTGCTCTCACATGAGCAAAGTATAATTTTAAAAGACTTATAACTCTACCAGTAGAAATAATTGGAGTTTAAGAGCATTAAAAGTGTGAACACACTGAATCCCTGCTGCAGAAAAAAGCTTCCTTATGACTATGCCTGGAATTATCATTGGCAGGATAAATATTGTTAACTTTAAATGTTCTATTTTTGCCAAATTTTAATTGTGTGCATATAATATATATATATACATAGATATATATAATTCACAATATTTTTTTAGATTGTGTCATATTTCATCACCCACTAAAAGTCCACAGATCAAGAATTAATTTTAAAAGAAAAAATCCTTTGAGGGGAGCTATTTTACTTTGTTGTTGTTTTTGTTTGTTTGGTGTTTTTGTTTTTTCTAGTTCTTCACTATATGAAAGGGTTCTCTACCAATGTTCCTGTCTTTTGTTTCTTAAGTGGCATCACATTCATATGTCATCTGGAGGGTATAGTAAAATTTCTATAGTTGACTAGGAAGTGCATCAAGAAGTTGTTTTCCTTGCATGGATTTTGCTGAGGGTGAATAAAGGGCAATAAACAATGAAGGGCACTAAACACTTCTATATTTACAGTATTTTGTCCCACTACACTAGGACCTAGATTTTTTAAAATGGATTTATCTCTTAAGAAGTGATTTTTGTTTTTAACTGATTGNGGAGACAGCACAGGTGCTTCTAGTGTCACTAAGTGTAGTCAACAGAAGACACATTAGCATAGATTTTTGATTGGATTGACTTTTAATCTATCTCAGTGTGAAATGTTTCTGTGCTTTATAAAAAGTAATTCATTACTTATGACAAGAAATAGAATAGAGGAATATTTCATGACACAACAGAAAAAACCCCATTGCCCGAACGTTGAATCCTCAGATCCTTTCTCCAGAAAACAAACTAACAGTGACACCAGGGCTTCTGGAAACAACTTTGTTTTATCTTGTAACGTGTGTATAAGTCAAGAGATTTTAAGCTTGTTTCTTCATAAGAGGGTTAATAAAGTTTTATTTAAATATAGATTGCAGTAGTAAAATTTCAAAACTGAGTTTGAAAAAGCCTTAACAAATTTATTTTCAAATTCACTTCATAGACAAAACAAAAACTTGGCTTGTTCTAGCCCAAACCTGTCAAGTTTTAGCATTACCTTATCTCTGAATTTTTGCATACCTAAAACATCAAAAGTAATATTTTGGGTTTTAGATAAGCATGCTGCTGAGTTGAGACATGTTTAGAGAGTTAAAAACATTCATATATTTCAGTGCAGTTGGCATCCCCAGACAATGGCTTTCATAATTATATACAAACTCAGTCTTTTCAGTGCCTCTTGGGAAATGTGGCTACAGCTGGGAAACATTTTCAATTCTCATTTATAACTCACGCCTTCCCCCTGAGGAAAAAAGTAGTGCAAGGACACAGCCCTCTTTAGCTGTCTCGGGTCACTGAGGTCATTGCTGGCTCACAGTGCTACAGCCTGGCAACTCAGCACAACTGACAAGTGTCACTTCACAATACAAAGTGCTAATAGGTATTAACAGGGGGAGGCAAATTATGAAAAGAGAAGACATCCAAAAATGCCACGTGCTTTTAATTGTTCACTAGAAGGAACTGGTATAATTGTACAGGGTTTTTTTA
The DNA here is from genome assembly GCA_013400555.1 of Jacana jacana. Classification (NCBI taxonomy): domain Eukaryota; kingdom Metazoa; phylum Chordata; class Aves; order Charadriiformes; family Jacanidae; genus Jacana; species Jacana jacana. Next base: position 13,021 of record VZTM01008421.1, read on the forward strand.
TTTCTTGTAACCCTGATAACATGTATGACCTGCTAGTTTAGTGGAAGCCATACAGCTGAGCCTGGAAACATGATTTCATCTATCTCATACATTTCTAATGCCAAAATGGATCTTACCTCTAGTACTGAGTGTTGTTGATAATTCTTACACCAATTGTAAATGTATTTCTATGATGTTTTAGTTTGTCTTCAGATTGTTTATCTTACTCTAGGAAAGAAAAATGTGTACCTGTATTTCAGTGTATTCATATGTACAAGGCTGATGGAGCTATGAAAGGTACTTAAATCACAACATGAGAAAACAGTTTTCAAAGTGGAGATTATCATTCTTTTCAATGAATACATCATTTTTCCAAATAAGGAGCGGAGTACAGAAATTGGTCGAAGGATAAATACATTTTTTTAAGCTGGTATCTTTCATCTATGCTGAGAAAGCCATTTCTTGTCCTTAAAATTATTTTTAAAAGCAAATCTTAGAACATAGTATTGATTCTTGAGCAGAGTAAATAATTTGTACCCTAAGGCAAATACACTAGGACTGTCCATGCTTTACACATACGGTAATTACCTAGAGTCAATTAATTTAAGGTATTATGATATAAAAACATACTCTCCAGAAACAATTGTTCTTGCACTGAGTGTTTTCTCTCATTACAAATCTGAAGTTATCCTTACTTCCTTATAAGTTGTACTGCACTTCTTAGCTGATAACAACAGAGTATTTGCAGGTTTCCAGGTCAAAACATTGTTTGCCTATAATAATTTTACAACAATGCAAGACTTTGCTAAACACGAGTAAGTGTGCCTGTGTGGTTTTAAAGAGAGAGGGTGAACAAATAAGATAGTGAAAGTAACCAGACGTGTATAGCTTGGATGTGCATGTCTTATTGCCTCTCCATTCTGTGGAGTTCACAATTGCATCAATAAAGGAAGAAAATAAGAACCAGCAAAAGGAAAGAAGAAGATGAGGCTGGTCAGTTGGCTTCCCTTTTGGAAGCATCAGAGTTGTATTTTTATGTTCTTTATCTTTGAGTAGTTTAAACATGTATATGTTAATTAACAAGATTACTATTTAGTTCAGTATTGATGATTGCTTGTCATGCGTTTGAGGAAGAAGAGTGCTAGAGTATTCAAAGCAGCAACATATTTGACAGCCACGTTGGTGCTGCTCCCATCAACTATCCCAGGAGCACGCAGTAGGAAGACCTGAAAGCTCCCTTAATTTCCCAAGTCTAGTCTTCATATGTAGCTGAGATGTGAAGGACACTCCCATGCCCAAGTAGTACAGAGCAAGTCAAGAGGTACTATACTTGCTTCTAAAATACTTCTAGTAGTTTACAGAATTACTTCCACCATTCATTTCCACACCCTTCTTATGACCTGATCTAGGTGTTCCTGCTCCGGCAGGGGGATTGGACTAGATGATCTTTCAAGGTCCCTTCCAATCCCTGATATTCTGTGACTGAAGGCTACCAACAGTGATTTAAGCTGATGCCATCCAATGGCCAATCTTGGTTGGTTGCTTTGACTGGAGTAATGAACAGCTTGCATTAATGCTGTCGTAATTTCAGCTGGGGGAGGGAATGGGTGTGTGCATTACTAGTCTATTACCATATCAAGTAAAAACTTGATACTTGAGCTGCTGATGAACTTGCTGAACTTGCTGTATATGCGCTCTTTCTAGAGCCTCTGGACTACGCAGAAGTCTCCTGTGGTATTTTATACCAAGGAAGACTATACTAAGTTTGTGTCCTTCTGTCCACTCTTCTGCTGAGATAAAAATCTTAACCCGGGGTTTGTATAAATACTGCTCTCTTAAATTTCCCTGCTGTAGTGTTATATACACCAGGAACAGACAATGATGGGTCTACGGAAAGTAGGATGGATGAAACGCTTCTCAGTGTCTGTATGGCCAGAGCATCAGTTCTTTCATTCTGCTTATCCAGCCCAGCGTTTGATATGTGAACGTTTGGAGGAGCAACGGACACCTAAGGAGATTGTTTAGGCCTGTTTTCCTCTGAAAGGGCCCTTGTTCTTAGCGTAATCACTGTACGGTAAACACTGCCGACACCACCCTTTGGTGCAAGCTGGTGGTTCCTCATGTATGTCAGACTTTTTTCCAGCAACTGTGGACAGCAGCTCTGCAGTTGCCAACAGTTATTAAAGAGGAGTGGTTTGAGGACAGTTTTGAAACTCGGCAGATTGTTGCTGCCCGTCTTTGAGTGCTGATTATACCATCTGTACCGTACTAGGTATATGTGATAAAATGGGGAACACTCCTCGGGTAGTTTTTCACATCGTGTTGAACAGTTTCAATTCAGTTTCATAGGATGTAATTGGGCTGTTTTCTTAAAATCTCTATGCACGTGTTCCTTTGCCTTTCTTCTTTACAGCCACCATCTTAACAGAATATATGGTCATCAAAGCTTGAATATAAGAGATTAAGAAAAAATAATCTGAAATTCATTAAACTCTTACCTGCTTCCCAAAGCTTTCTGTATATTTTTCACTGCTGCAATATTCAAGGGACTAAAATCCATAAACTGGGGCAAGGGATCTGTAGCTTAGTCCTGGAGCTGTTCCAGCTTCATGGACAGTGGGTTCCAGGTGTGCTACAGGGGTAGCACACTGAAGATGATCAGCTGCTCTCAGGGCAGGAGGAAAGCAGCAGGGGCCAGAATTCTCAATCCAAACTCCATCCTCTGTGTTTATTGATGCCCATGATAGACTTAAGTGATAGCTAGTAATCTAGTTATCAGTAATGAGCATGTAAGTTTATGGTCCATCTCACAAATGGGGACTCAGACTCAAAAATTAGGCTTTCAGGACTACTGTTTGGGATGTGGATGTGTGTTCTGCCCTGCTCCCACCTGCAGTTGTGAGTGAGTCATGTGAATCTCACCTGTAAGCTCATCCCAGTGATTCCAGGTGAAATTCTCTCTCCCTTCCCCCGAGTGGGTTTTCTGCTGCCACATGTTTTAGTGTATCCGTAACGGTGGATCTAAGCCTCGCTGTAGCCACAAATTGAAGGGAATAGACGTGCACCCACAAAGAGTGTGCTGCTTAAAATCTGAGTCACAGCTGTGAATCAGAGATGTGCCCGTTGCAGCTGGTGAAAGAGATTTGGGAAGATGGAACACTCCTGTTGAAAACAACAGTAGTCCCATTTTGGGCTAAGGAAAGCTTCCATCTGCATGAAAGTAAACTCCAGCCTTAAGAAACTATCCGTTGAGAAGACACCATAAATTAATACCTGGCAGCCAGTTATTATTATGTGGGGTTTTTTTAGTGGTGGTTTTTTTGTCAGTGTTAGGGTTAGGGTTGGACTCAATCTGAAGGGTCCCTTCCAACCTAGACAATTCTGCGGTTCTATGATTTTTGAATAATCAGGAAATTACACTATCTGCTCCTCAGCCCTCTTTTCTCAAGGCAGTAGTCTCACCTGTTTTGGGTGTCCCCCTCTCTTTCAGAGCATGGGACACTTAATTTTTAAAAGCATGTACTTTAAAAGATGGGTATTGTGTGACAGATGGGATGGAAGAGAAAAGGAGCTTGTGTCACTGAGTGAGGCTGGTACCAGCTTAGTGAAAAGGGGCGAGTGGGGACATGTATTCAGGTCCTGAGCGACAGCCTGGCAGTTGGGGCAAAAGAGTGTGGGGTTTTGCGTGTGGACTGACAGACCCTCTTTATTCTTTCCCACACCCAGGCACAGCCTTTGAAATGCAGAGCTGGAATATCTGCCTGCTGACAGGCAGAGCTGGAATATCTGCTCCTGCCCTTCCTGGTGCAGCTCCCACTGAGCGTAAGGGCTCCGTGTCTGGACAAGCCTTGCTTTGCCAACCCCTTCACAGGGGAAGGCAGCACGGTCGCCCGCTCGTAGGGGAGGAGGCGGTGTGTGGGGTGGGAGGCTCCCACGCCCTGTGAGCCGGTGTGACATGGCTGTGGGGGTTTACAGGTGGCAAAGAAGACCATAACTAGGCACGAGGATCGTTACTAGGCACAAAGATCACAAACTACCTATAAAGATGCCAAGAAGCATGGGATAAAGTTCTTAATAGCGTGTTATCTGAAGTGGCTCAGGAAATTGTAGGTTATATGGGTCATATGCGATGAGAAATATGAAAATATGACAGGTGAAACAGCTGCTTTTTGCACAGATTTGCTTTTTCTTTTTTTTTTCTTTTTTCTTTTTTTCCCCCCTTAGTTTATAAGTCCTTTTGTCATTTTTTTCCCCTAGTTTATAAGTCCTCTCCAAATACAGACTTTGGAAAAACAGATCTTCAAGAAGTTCTTGGCAGGTTTTGTAGGGGGTGTCTAAGTCACACTTCCTGCTGACTGGGCATTGCATCTTCCAGAATTTGCTTCCACACTCTGAAACGCCCATGGCGCTGGTCCACGCCTGTGGCAGGGGTTGGCTGGCTGAGCCCCCAGCACAAGAAAGTTATTTCTCTTTGCAGGGACTGTTCTCTGTTCTTGCCACGTACACACCTTCTGACTGTGCTGAGCTCTTCTTTCTTGCCCAATACTCCGTTGGGCTTTGTTACCCGGCTAGTACATTTTGTATACGGCAATCATATATGAAAGTGCCATATACATAGTTCCTTAAAAGGTATTTTTTAAAATCTGTGCTTATGAAGGTATGTCACAAGCTTCTGTCTCGATGTAAGTTTGCAGATGACACCAAGTTGGGAGGTAGTGTTGATCTGCCTGGGGGTAGGGAGGCCCTTCAAAAGGATCTAGATAGGCTGTATTGCTGGGCTGAGGCGAATGGGATGAGGTTCAACAAGGCCAAGTGCCAGGTCAGGTCGTGCATTTTGGTCACAATAACCCCATGCAACGCTATAGGCTTGGGGCACAGTGGCTAGAAGACCATGAAGAAGAAAAGGACCTGGGAGTGTTAATTGATGCTCAGCTGAATGTGAGCTGACAGTGTGCCAAGAAGGCCAGTGGCATCCTGGCCTGCATCAGGAATAGCGTAGCCAGCAGGAGCAGGGAGATGATCATCCCCCTGGACTCAACTCTGGTGAGGCCTCACCTCAAGTACTGTGTTCAGTTCTGGGCCCCTCGCTGCAAGAAAGACATGGAGGCCCCAGAACATGTCCAGAGGAGGGCAATAAAGCTGGTGAGGGGTTTGGAGCACAGGTCAATCATTTTGAAATAATGTTTTGTTATCCTTAGAAATCCTTTGGGGGTTATTTTGTTCATTTTTATGTGTGTAAAATGCTTGTGGAAACCTTCACTTGCCTACATACTAGTCAGAGCATGGACAACGTACATTCAAACTCATTTTCAAGCTGTCATCTGCAGGGCTGGAAGAAGCAGCTGTGACGGGGTGTCATCATATTCATCCTCTGCTGGAGGCTGCGGAGACTCTTGGAGCCTTTCACGTAGTTGTGTTCAGTGACAACTGCCTGAGATCCGTTTGTTGGAGTTGTGTCATGGAAAGGAGCGATCCTTCCGCTGTGCCGGTTTCACACAGTGGGATTGTTTGTTTCTTTACACAACAGCATCGTGGGCTGATTGGGAAGCTTTGGGGCAGGTGGCAGAAAGCTACCGAACGTGCTGGTGCCATCAGCGGGCGTTTCTCGTCTTCCCTGAAGCCCCCCTGACTCCCCTGGTAGCCCCCCTGACTCCCCTGGTAGCCCTGCGGCACCGTTACTCGTGATTTCGTGTGGTGGATATGTGGGTTTTTCCATAAAATGTGGTGGTGCAGCAGAGTCTGCTGTTGTTAGAGACTCTCTAGCTCTAGCGGCTGTGACAATACGTTCCTCTGAAAAAGTCAAATACCGGGAAGACAAATAGGAAGACATTAAAAGCGTATTGCCTCTCCTCTCTTAGCAGGAAGGTATTTGTGAGGCTGTTCTTGGAGCAGAGGCTCCGCTGCAGTCTGCTGCCAGCAGAGGTAGCTGCGGCCGCTGAACTGGGCAGCGCTGGCTGTATGCTCCCTGCCCTCTCCAGGTCCCCTCCGGCTGGCTCCAGCCGTCTCTTCTTAAGAGTACGGTATGTTTTAGGAGAGGAAATACTCTCCGCTGTGGAGCAGCATTTAGCGAGGTGAGCTATCTGCGGGGTCCAGCAAAACAGGAGAGCTTAGAGTGCACAGGACATAAAGACACAGAATGAAACTTGTGTGTAGGTGCTTGGGAAGAGGGGCCAGCTGGTGCAACATTCTCATGATTTTGGAGGTGGGATTGAAAATTAGGACCCTGCTGGGATGCATTTCTGCTGAGACAGATGCAAGCTTTCAGCAAATTTGGGTGGGAGGGTAAAAAGGAGAAGATGTTTTTCATCTCAAACAAATGCCTTCACTCAGCAAGGATTCCATGTTTTGCAGAAAAATGTACCTTGTTTTTCCACCAGAATCCTTCTGGATGGAGATGACTGTTCTTGTAGGAAGAGGAGGGTTGGGGAGCACTGCGGCTTTTGAGTGGTTTTGATAGTTCTCTTGCCAAGACAAAGAGGGAGAGAGGAAGACTGGAGAAGGAGGCGAGTGTGAAGCTCTTCACAGCCAAATCACTGCTACAGTGGAAGGGCTCTGGAAAGGTGGGTAAAGAAGCAGTTTAGGGGGCTGAGGGTATATGAAATGGAGGAATAGACAAATGCAGAGCTAGCAGTACAGAAATGCTTGCTGTGGTTTGCTGTGTGCTACACCAGTTCTGCCTAGGGTGGGAGAAAACCCTAACCTACAGTTCTTCAGCTGGGTGATTTGTAAACACGAGTACAGGTAATGAATGAGAAACTTCATGTTTGATTCCCTGCAATCTACTGCTGTCTTAATATCCTCTCTCCTTGAGTTCCCATCAGCTGCTTTCCCAACCCCAAACCTTCCTTTGAGCTTTGTGTGGAGTGTCTGATGGTGCGAGGTTTTAAAACCTCGTTGAAGACAAAGGGCTTCTCGGTTGCAAATGCTGTAGGTGAGTGAAATGTGAGGTGTGGGATCTAAGCTTGATTTGGGGAAGAACCTAAAAATAGGGAAAGCAACAAGAGTTCCAGGTGCAGATACCAAACTTTATTTCTAAACTTCTTGAAATGGGTTAGCAGTGCTATATGGGAGTCTGGAGCAAGCAGGAGAGAATGGGAGAAGCCCTGAAGCAGAGGAACAGACCGGGAATGGAGCCAGGGAATCTATACCTGTCTTAGCATTTCAAACAGGCTACAATTAATCATCATGGGGAGAGGAAGATGTGACAGTAGAACATAGATATCATAAATCCTGTCCTTAGGAGGCTAGTGCTGCACTGCTTAATGGCTTCTTACTGTTTTGAGGTTCCTGTCTGAAAGCTGTTTGCTTTTTGTTTAATGTCTTTATGGGTTTAGGGGTTTATTCCTATTTTTGTGGCAGATGCAAATATTAAGAGACTTTTTAGGTGTCTGGATCTAGTAGTCTGGTTGGAATACATAGCATAACCTTCTGGTGAGAAAATTCAAAGCTTTTAACCATTTGTGTGACAGAACACTTCTCTTCATAGACTTGTCTGCATTTTCCACACACCAGCTGAAGTAGCTTTCAGCATTTTGAACGTTAGCCTGGTAACACGTATTTACCAATATCTACACAAAATCAGCTTAGGTGCAGGATTCCTGCTTGTGTGAAGGAGAAGGAGGTGTGGTCAGGCAATGTGGGTCTTTGGTGGCATTGCGAGCCCGTTGTGTGTAAAGCTCAGGTAGAGCATCAGCTTTATATTTCCTAAGCTTTTGTGTTTGCTAAGCACAGGAAATATGATTTTAATGCTGTCTGATAACATCTGAGTTCATAGAACATTAATCCTGGAGATCTGAAGTAGAAAATAAGAGTTACATCTTTTGAAATTAAAATATAAAATCTGTTTAGTCAAGATGCTTGTTTTTCAAACTTAAAAAAAAAATAATCTTGTTTCTTTAAAGCATTCAAGAGTGTGATCCCACTAGACTAAAGTTTCAGATATTGCTGAGAAGTTCTGGAGTTGCCTGTGGCCAGTTAATTATCCAATTTTTATTTTTTTTTTTTAGGTAAAAGCAGTTACTGTGTCAGAACAGTTACAAGTTTGACTGTGGATTGCCCTTTCCTTTAACCTTTTATTTCCACTTGGATTTTGTACTTTTTTACCATTATTGTGCATGAATGTGATTCAAAAACTGGAATCTGTGTTCTGATTGCGGTCAAAACCACACGTGTTCATTTGTCTTCCCTGAAAAGTAGTTTTTAAAAAGATTATATATAGAGAGAGATGCTAAATACTTTCTAGTGAAATACCCTCAGCACGATGCAATAAACTTAGTCAGACATACTTTATACCCATCCATGTGGATGCTGGTGCACTGTGCTGAGGGGAATTTAAGGTACATAAAATCACAGAATAGAACAACAGAGGCATTTTGTTTGGAAGAGACTTCAAGACTATCAAGTCCAACTGTAAACCTAACTGCCAAGTTAGCACTAAACCACGTCCCTACACGCTACATCTACACATCTTTTAACTACTTCCTGGGATGGTGGCTCCACCACTTCCTGGGCAGCCTTTTCCAATGCTTGACAACCCTTTTTGTGAAGAAAGTTTTCCTAGTATCCATGCTAAACCTCCCCTGGTGGCACTTGAGGTCATTTCCTCTTGTCCTATCACCTGTGACTTGGGAGAAGAGACTGACCCCCACCTCGCTACAATCTCCTTTCAAGAAGAATTGGTAGAGACTAATATAGTCTCCATAACTACACAGGAAGAACCATGAAGGGACCTGGCTTGGTGGGCTGATCACTCATGTAGAAGTAGGGAAGCCTAAATTCATGCTTTGGCTCCCAGATGATCTTCCACTCCACTTTAAACAGTCCTTGAAGAAATCACAGAACCATTTATGTTGGAAAAGACATTTAAAATTGAGTCCAACTGTAAGCACTGCCAAGTCCACCACTAAAACCCAGGAACATGTTGTGGAACTAAGCAATTTTGGGTATGCAGTGTGGTGAGCAGTGCTGTGGGTCTGGAGAAATATGGAGACTCATCTGGCAGCAGAATCCAAGACTTTTCCCAAGTAGCCAAAAAGTGAGAATGTGCTTTCTCTCTGGCCTTTTGGGGTCTCGAGTTCCTTTGTGCTCAACAGCGTGGCTTCAGTAGCATGAGTGGAGAGGGCTCACTCCCAGATGAACCTTTAGCCTGGTGCCCCTAAAAGGCTGCTTTGAATTACCTCAGGCTCAGTGTAGGGAACTGAGCCTGTCTTCTCCTTCCTGGGTGTATGTTCTAACCACCAGGATATTAAATAAATGGAGTAGGTGAGAAGGTTTCTGCCTTCCTTTGGCTCTAATTTAAAGGGAAGTGTCTGCCACCAGTGCATTCTGTAGGGTGCCTAATCTTGTGTGCTCTGAAAATACCTTTCAGACCAAGCCCCTTAGGGGACTTGAGCAGATTGTGGAGCCTGCTCGGGCTGCAGTGCTGAGCTGCTCAGCCCTGCTGAGACTGAGGCAGTTCTGGGCACGCACAAAGGTGGGACACCACCTACCCAGAACATCAGAAAATCAAAAACATGCAGGTGCCTCCATGTACAAACCTTCAGGATCGCAATGTTTGGCACTATTGGATTTAGCTGACTGATACAGTGTGATGTTTTAATTTTGAATAAATCTTGGCTTAATACAATCAATCCCCATCTCTGATTAAGTGGAGATTTTGCTTGTTTGTTTGTTTTTGGTTTTTGATAATGTGCGGCAAAGGTCTTGAACAAATTTTCATGGGCAACCTCCAGGGTTGGATTAGTGCCCTCATTCAGTCAGCCTGTGAGAAATACAAACCCTAGGCAGAGCTCAACTACAAAGTGGAGGAGATTTTGACAATGCTAAATAGAACGGAAGCAGCAGGGGGAAAAATATCTGAAATCCTCTTATATGATTATTAAAACAGAAACACACATGCATGAAACTAGTCTTGGGCTGTGGTGACACAGGGAGCTGGCGAGAGAACAGCCTGTTCTAGCTGGATGCTTTGCTTGATATTAGTTGGAAACTTTAACAAAGCAAATAGTTCAGGACTCCTTGTAGGTCTCTGGGTGTGAGTTGGCCACTTCCTCCTTCCAAAGCCCCACTGGCCCCAGCCACCCTGGGGCTCCTCACGCTGCCCCTCTCTTAGTCACGTGTTCTCTTTTCTCCTCTCGCCTTCTTGAAAAACTCCAGGCTCATCTCTTCTTCCCAACCCTCTTTGCTCAACTTCTCAGCCTTTCCACCCAAATGCACTTTTTCATCTACACTTGTACCCATGTCTCTGCTTCAGATTTGGCTGAATTCTCGTACCATCTTGTGCACCTTGTTTGCTTGCGCTGGCCTTCTGTGCGTGCATGTGCTTAGCCCTAACCAAGAGATGATGGTACAAGCATCTTCACCAGAGTATAGTCTATGCTGGCATTAATGCAGGCTTTTAGAAATAGATGAAAAAATCTTAAGGAGAGCAACCTCACCTTCTGGCTTCTTTCTCCAGCAGCCATTCGATGGCACCTGCATCCCTCCAGCACAAGCGATGACGTTAATAGCAGTGGGTTCCCCCAGCAGGAAACTTGATTGCTGAAGTTATGTGATGCTGTCTGAGAATACGTGGTTGGACAGCACAGTTTATGTTTCAGGCTGTTTCCATTAGTGTTAATTTCCTTTTTACTGCCATGTATGGAATCTTACAGGTGAGGAATGACTTTAATTACGGGTAAATTGCATCTAGTTCATGGGGCTGAGGCCAGTGATTATACTCAGAAGACATTATGAAATAAACATGCATAAAATTAATGAGAAAATGAAAACCTATATGAGAGGAGCTAAAGGGAAAGCAGAGAGAAGGCAGCTGAATGGCAGGCTTAATACCATTACATTTGCCAGTTTAGGTTCATACACGTTCTCTTCCCCAAAGGAAACACTAAGTAGATGAGAGAATTTGGCCTACGATTTGGCTTTAATCCAAAAATTTATAAGGCAAATCACAAAGATGTGATAAGAAAAAATGTACCAAATGCTGCAACGTGAATGACTGCTCTGCCAGGCACTTACTTGGTGGCAATTCCTGGGTGTCTTGACTCCTTGGGATGTTTCTGTTTGCAGAAGGAAGCTGTGGTGGCTGTCCTAGCAGCTGGAAAAGGTGGCAATGGGTCAGGCTGGACCTCTAGTATTGGCTGCTGGGGTGCAAAAAAAAAATCCAGAAAACCAGTATGTTAGGTTTTGCTGCATACAAAGATTCCATGGTGGTACCTGAACCCATCCTGTTTCTGGAGCTACTGGTAAGATGATGTTGAGTGCGCAGAAGCTCTCTACGTGGTGTAGCTGCTGGTAGGATTTCCTACCAGTCCTGCAGCCTTGGCTAGAAGTAGGGGATGGCTGGGTGAGCCTAGAGCCTAGAGGAACTTGTAGCTGAATGCGAGGAAAACCTTTCTTACTGTGGTTTTTAACAAACTATCCACCATTATCCCAACATTTTGGGATACTTAACACTAGAATGTAACAAACAATGAAAAGTACAACTTGGAGAAGCTTTAGGGAAGTGTAGAGTTCTATGAACTAGAAGGTCTCTACTATTTCTTTTGACTGAGATGTTGGGGGAGAACATTGACAGAGCTCTGAGGAGCTTTGTTCTTTACAGAAATTAAATACAACAAGATAAAAAAGAAAGTAGATTGTTTTAAATAAAATTGCACTTGTTTCTCTCTCTCTAAATGAGCTGCAGAATAGTTGCAGTTGTTTTATGGCACTTAATGTTCTAAATCTCTGTTGAAAGCAAAGGCCTTCTCCTTTAATGCTTTAGGTTTTGTTTTACTGAGCAGGCAGTTTATAATCTTAAGCAGTTTTTCATTTAATAACAAACTTTGAAATGCAATGTATAGGAATTGTTAACATTTGTATTTGTTGAATTAATATTTCCTTTTATCTGGATAAAGCTTCCATTATTTTAGCAGCATATATAATCCTTTTTTGATGTCTAACTTTAGAAGTCTACAGGGTAAACATTTACACCTGAGCTACTCATCTTCTGTTCTTGTACAGTCAATAGCAAAAGGTCGGTCCTGTGTGGTTTCCTCTGAGCTGTGCTGGCCCCTCTCAGAGAAATGCTCCAGAGATGCTATTGACTGGATCTCTGCCAGCTGTGAGAGCGAACTTCAGTGATGAGGTTACTCTTATCTAGATGAAGCCTGTGCTAGAAGCTTGACTGTAAGGAATGCCATGAGGGGCAACAAAAGCTGGGCCCAAAACTCGTCAGGAAAAGACCTTACATTTTTTCTGTCCTGAATTCAGGAATGTTAAGGGCTTGAACAAGACCTTTGAGCCACTGTGGGAAATCAGTCACTCAGGATACTGTACAAAGAGGGTGCTTATTGTGGTTGACTTTGGTTAGGGAGGCTGGATGTGTAGGAAGAGAACAGTGAGCCGACAGATGGAACCTCTTCCTCACAGGGCTAGAGTCAGTAATCCTTCGTGCAGCTCAGGCTGGTGGCACAGCCATTACTTCAAGCTAAAGCTCTGTTCTTTGGGCTAATGGAATAATGCAATTAGGCTGAAGCAGTACTGATGAACTCTTATCCTTTAAAGAGACGGTTGTTAAAAAAGTGATACCCACTGTGCCAGGCGCAGTGTAGCTTGGACAACCTGCCTGACCAAGGTTTACTGTGCTGGGGAGGGGTGTGTGTGTTGCTGTATCGTACCTGCCCGTGGCTCAGGAGTGGGGAGGAGCTTTGCAGACAGAAATTAGGGAAGAGCTGGGAGCAGAGGAGGGCATGATAAAGGTCACAACCAAGCATAGTGTGGAAATGACGAGAAGGGATTATATTCACTGTGTCTTTTCATACAGCAACAAATGGACATCCAATGAAGCTAGCAAGAGACAGACTAAGACCAATAAATAATAAAATGAAGTGGATTTTCATAGAATGGGCAATTGAGTCTTTAGACTGTTGTGACTGCTAAAAGTGGACACATTCATGGAAATCTGTTAAGAGCTACTAATACCAAAGAGGCCCCATCCAGCCCAAGAAGCCCCTGAGAATGGCTGGAGACGAGGAGAATACTGGCAGAAGTACAATATGTTCTTGCACTGTTCTTATACTCTGATTTGGACCAATGCTTAAGGATAGAAGATACTGGGTTAGAGGAACCTTAGTGCTGACTTTTGCAACCTCTCTTAAGTGTTCCTTCACTTCCAGAGAACAACTTAAGTTGGTAGCTTTTTTTCTAGGACAACCTTGCTATGTTTCTCATAGGATAGAACCATGTTTTCTTTTCCTGTCATGCTATAATAATGATTTGTTTTGTTGGCTTTACTCATATTTATTTTTAAAATGACGTATTCATCTCATGGGAACAAAACTAATGAAAAAAATCAACTTTATTCATGCCAAAGCACTTCTGGGAGATCTGTTTTTCTACTTTAGAAGATGCAAAAGTAAATTTAACTTGCTGAGGTCAGACTTTTATCCTGCTTTCCAAAATAAGCTACAAAGCTCTTTCTGTTTCTTTTTAAATTATTTAAAATGCTATCGGAAGACTTTTGGTATTTATAATTAAGTTTGTCCTAAAAGCTGATGAGCAGCAACTCCAAGAGTGTAGTGGCATGCACTGTCATGCCTTGGATTCATGCCACAAAACATGCAAGACCTTCATTATGGAAAGTGCAAAGAATGACAATGGGTATAATAAATGCCAGAAATATTTTATTTTTAGCTCCTAATTTAAGACAATAGGAAAATACTTGAAAGTGTGCATTTAATGTTCCTCAGTTTTCCAGAGTTGTTCTTTTTTTCTTTAACCCTCGGGTGACATGTGAGTTGGCATCAATCATGAAGAAGCGCAGATAGCTAAAGATTGAAAGTTAATGGAGGTGCTTTTCTTCTATGATCAGCAGCTCTGTCTCTAGACCTGCTGATACAGGGGCTGATGCAAATCTGCCATGGGGATAGGATCTAATTAGGAAAGTTGTTACCTACAGGCACTTCTTACCTTTCTACTCCCCATTCAAAGGGAAGTTCACTTGTACTGTGCATTTTACTTTTATCTGCTCTGAAGAGAGCAACTCTGTTTTTCTCTCCCTTTTATGTCAACCTGGATTAATGACCATGAGGCAGGATCCTGACGCCCAGCTGACCAGCTGTGTGTCTGCCAAAAGCCACGTGGACATCGACAGCCTTCAACTTTCTGTCCTGCCTACTGGGACTCCTGTTATCTCTGATGAGGAAAGCAGCAGGATGGAGCAGAGAGATGGCTAAAGGCCCATGGCAAGTGAGGGCTGCTAGCAGAGCTAAAGCACACTGCCCAGGCTGAAGGAAGAGTCTATCAAATCAGCATCATTAATCTGCTTCCACTATGGGAGGAGCTGAGCTGGAAGACCTGTGTAATTGTAATTATGCAACTGCAATTGCATAAGCCTCAGCAACTGCCTCAAAACCAAACTGTTTCTGAATGTTCAGATTTAAACCCACGTTACAGAGATGTTGGATGCTCAAAGAAAGCACTGCAGTCCCGGGGATGTATATTTTAGACATGCAAATGCTCTACAAAGTGCACAATTCATTGACAAGTGAGATGCTCAGAATCTCTGCTCAGGAATCTAAAAATTAGCACACTGTCAGCACTTTGGGCCTTCAGCTTCCTCTGCTTTACGTGTTTACTGTGAAATGGGATAATGGTATTGGCTCAATTTAGGGTTGGAGAGAAGAGAAACACTAAGATGCTGCAGTAAAATTTTCATTAAAATTTGCATAAATAAATGACTGATATTGCACATGCTGCAAAGGCTGGGTGGTGCACTGTAAGCAAGGCTTGGACTGTGCAGTGAATATCTCTTTAGTGAGTCAATACGCACTCGATGCAGTGGGAGGCCCGTGACAGGAGAACCATGTCATGCAATCTCAGCCTTTGTCTTTTTTTTTGGTTTGGATTGGTTTGGGTTTTCTTGTGATGGTGCAGCTACATTTTCTCTCCTCTGTTGCCTTTACAGAATGTAGACCAGATGGACATTTGAAAATGGCACCTTGAAAAAGGCACCATCTTTCCTGTGGGCACGCACATGCAGAGGGCTTCGGTTAGTGAAGCCTTAGGGATTTGAAATACCTCTTTAATGCAACGGTGGAGGTCATAGCATTGCAGTGGTAACCCATTGCTTTTAGCAGCAAAGGGGGCTGTATAAATGCTTAGGCAGCATAACTATGATCAAAATTGGAAAGAAATAAACCACGAAAAGCCAACCCAAACATATGCTTATTATGAGTTAAAGGTTGTCTTCAAAGACTACAATGAGCCTATGTCCTTGGCAGCAGGTGATAACAAATACCTTGAGAAATTACCCCATATGTAAGAGTTCAGAAGAGTGTACATGCTAAACTCTGTTATACTGTTACCTGCTGGCAAATTTTATGTGTACTCCCACAGGTAATGTTATATTACTCCGTCTGAAAGTCAGGGAAGGAGCAGCAAATCCATCTGCAAAGCCATCCTGGACAACAAGTGTTTATTTCTCTTTCCTGTTGGAGAACAATTTCTGCCTCGTGAGAAGTAGATTCCCAAATTAGCAGTGAATGTGTAGGGTGAGCTGATTAATCTTCAGACTAAAATGCCTTCAGTGTGATGACAGAAAGCCAAGGTGAGAATTGAGGCCAGCCCCTGTCATGCTGTGCTGGCCTGTGCCGCGGGAGTACCAACCTGCCCCAAGGGGAACCTGCTGCGGAGAACAAAGAGCTGCTTCTAGCCTTGCTGCTTCTCCAGTGTCCTCCCAGCAGGAATACAGAGCCCACAGATGAGGAGGGGTGAGAAGTTTGTGCAGGCTGTAGCTTCAAATCTGCATGAGTAAAGCTCTCATTTGTGTTATTTGCTCTTGCACAGTACTTAGTTTGTGAGTACTGAGCCAGTTACCTATAGATTCTTGAAATTATATTTTGAGAAGATCTGACTTGTCTTTTCCTGTCAAAAATATACATGAGGCATAGTTTTTAAGTCAGCTGAATGTGTTACTGAAAGAATTAGTTTTGAATGAATCAAAATTTTTGAAAAGTGGAAAAAATAACAGCATCACAGAATTATATGGGGTTGGAAGAGACCTCTGGAGATCATCTAGTCCAACCCCCCTGCCAAAGTAGGTCCTTCTAGAACAGGTTGCACAGGAACTTGTCCAGGTAGGTTTTGAATGTCTCCAGAGATGGAGACTCCACCACCTTTCTGGGGAGCCTGTTCCAGTGCTCTGCTACCCTCAAAGTGAAGAAGGTCTTACTCATGTTTAGATGGAACTTCTTATGTACAAGTTTGTGTCCATTTCCTCTTGTCCTCTCACTGGGCACCACTGAAAAAAGACTGGCCCCTTCCTCCTGACACCCACCCTTTAAGTATTTATAGGTGCTGGTCAGATCAGATCCCCTTTCAGCTTTCTCTTCTCCAGACTAAAAAGACCCAAGTCCCTCAGCATTTCCTCATAAGAGAGATGCTCCAGGTCCCCAGTCATCTTTTTGGTCCCCCGCTGGACTCTCTCCAGCAGTTCCTTGTTCTTCTTGAACTGGGGAGCCCAGAACTTCACACCATACTCCAGATGGGGCCTCACCAGGACGGAGTAGAGTGGGAAGATGACCTTCCTGATGTGCCCCAGGATGCCATTGGCCTTCTTTGCCACAAGGGCACATGGCTGCCTCTCCAGCAACAGCAGTTTGACTCAATATACTGGAAATTTTCTATTAATCTTCATAACTTTTGGACTGCTATTTTTCCTTATTTTGAAGTAAAAATCAATGGGACTTGTTGAAGATGCCATATCTACTGTAGACCCCACTTCATACTCTCTTCTCCTCTTTGAAGTACATGGGGAGGAGCATGGACTTGACACCCAGAGATTTAACAGGTGCCATGATCACCTTGTGAGACCTGCCTGTATCCTGCAGAGCTCTTAGTTTCTCACAGACTTTGTTATTCTTTGTACAATTATATCAGGCAAGTTGACATAACAAAAAGAGATTTAGATCCAAGAAATAAGATTGCTCGGTCTACTGAACCCTCACTTTAATTCTTCCTCACCACCCACCCACTAATTTTGGGCCTTATTTTCTCATTTTGCTGCACAGGGCAACAGGCTGAGAGATTTGAGCTCAGTCTAAATAATAATAATTTTTAAAAAATACATGAGCTGAGCATTCCTAAAAAACCTCACAAACCTTCTTAAGCAGGCCCCTTCAATCTCAGTAGGATTATCTTTGAGATACCAGGTATTTCTCTAGGCTGCTGATGTAATCTGGTCTGGGGACATTGAGCTTTTCTGATGCATCTCGTGCAGTTAAGTGTGTTTCTATCTGAAGTGCATCCTGTTCACTGACTCACAAAACACACGTTCTTCACCAACACGAGTTTCGCACCGGGCAGCAACTGGGTCTGAGCCTTCCAAAGCAGTTCTGCTTAGCAATGCACAACATCTCATTCTTTGGGAAAGGTGGTAAGTGTTGTCTGACTTTGAACAAGGGCAAATGAGCTGAATTCAAAGACAAACCAAGATGTTTTTTGTGTTTGAAAAACAGAACAACTAAGAAACAACCCCCGAAAGCACAACGGTAAACAAAGTAGAGAAGCTTACAGCAGATAAGGTGTAGTAAGACAACCTCATGTGGGAGATCAGACCTCTTTGATATAGTCAGGCAAACAAACAAACCATAAGACCTGTCTGCAGTTAGGGAGTACATGGGTTGTGATTACTCAAAAATACTTAGTATGTGAATTCTCTCTGCTTATGCATCAGCGTGAAGCCTCAGAAGTCATAAAATGGTCATGTCAAATACAAATGGAAAGCAGAGGGTGCTGTAATTCACCTGCTCCCAGTGCAGCCATGTTGTGTGAGACAGTCTGGAATTCCTCAGCAGAGACCCCTTAAAGTTCAACTGATCTGACAATCTTGATATGCTGCAAAGGAATAATTTAAATATCCAAATCAAAAGATTTGTGATAATTTGGAGGTAAGCACAGTTGTCAGCCAGATCACTTATTTGCACGCAACTTGTACCGTATTGTCTCTAGATTGTCGTTTCTTTTTCAAGGCTGTACGTGGGTAACCAAAAGCTGTGGTGTATGAATTGCTGCCTGCAGGGTATGGCTTAAGGGAAACTGTCATTTTTGGAACCAGGACTGTTGTGGGGGACAGTCCGCAGCTTGAAGCTATGCTTGGTAGCTGGCAGCTTGTGTTTAAATCTGAGAGCTGTGCAGTATTGCATACGTAGTGTTATCTGGCAAACCCAGACAAAATGCCAGACAGGTGATGTTGCAGGCTGTGGCTGGTTTGTGGGCTGCAGGTTCTTCACAGTCTGCTCTGAATGAGCAACTGTGAAGTAGTTCATTTTGGTATACACTAATGTTTTTAGGTTTCAGGATAAGTAGTAAACAAGTATCTAGGTGCATCCCTCCCTTGCTGCAGATTATCTACAGACATAGAAATACATTTGCTCAATATATACAAGGTTCGTATTTTAAAAAAATAAAAATCCACAGCCAGGTTTTTACACTGCAACCCATGGATTTATCCTTGGAATCTTGTCTGTCCTGGTTCCATGACCCAGTCCTCCTCTGGTTTCCGACTAAGATGCTGAAGTTACAGCCAATGCAAAAGGAGTCAGAAGGACCAGTTCCTGACTGTCTCACTATCAACTTCCTTTTCCCTAGTTTTCACTAATCACCTTTTTATCCGCTACCCCAAGTTCTCCCTCTGGCTTCTTTTCCCAATCTCTTACTACTAGTAAAGTCTGAGAGTCAAAACTGAGCTGCTGGTGGTGTCAGCACTGTCAACTTTGTTCCAGGAATCTACAGGCTAGGAGTGATCTTTAAGTCTTCTGTCTCTCTAGAAGGTATACACCAATCACGCACTAATCAATTTTATGAATTATTCTTCTTCATGCACAAACTACCAAAATCCTTATCTATGCATCCAGTCTTAAGTCCTGTGGCCTTCCTCCCCTTCAAGACTGTTACATATGGCTGCTAAGACGGTCAGTCATCTGTTCAGCACCAAAATGGGAAAGGTTTTCTCCTGCCTCCTCCCACTCTATGTCCTTTTCCTCCCTTGCCCCTGGGTTCAGCCTGGCAGAAAGCTCTCCAATTCTTGTTCCTGGATTAGTTTTCTGCCTTTTTAGCAAGTTGAGTATTCTGATGGTGGGGTCCAACAAGCACCAGAGCCAATGCAAAGCGAGAGGCAGCAGCAAGGAATAAGTATGTGGGAAATGGGGTGAATGTTTTCAGCACTGGGGATTATGAGCCCAGCAAGGACCCTGCTGTTGAACTTAACCTTCAAGCCTCTATCGGCTTTATGGAGCCCTTGCTCAATCCTCAAGGTGCATAGTTTCTACAGCACGTTTCCTTGCCTGTCGCTTTGGGCACGTACCTTCCTGATGTCTGTCTCTCATCCCAGCATACAAAGTTTAAGCTTACTCTCTTCGCCTTGAGTGACCTTCAGAGGCCTGCTCCACTCTGTTGTCTTGTCCTGTCTTAACCCATAACTTAACCCATCACTTTATCAGCGATGCTTTCATTTTCCACCCACTTGCCTTTTTTTTTAAATTCAGATATAGTAATTAATGTGTGCATGTGTATACGTACACACACATTTGTTTCCTATTTGCTTCTATATATAAAGATCCCTCCCCCAGTTCATCATCAAGATGAGAGCCCTCTACCCAGAATATGTGTCTCTGTATGGAAACAATAAATAACAACAACGTAGGACAAATGAAAGAAATTGCTATTTATGATTTATATGAGGAAAGATTAACGTTTATGTGGCTTAAATACTCAGTCACTCCTCTCAAATCTCTTTTATCTTAAAGAATCAGCTTTGTGCAACAGGGACGGAGTGTCATGTGTATTTTTAGGGCCCATTGCACAGTTGGGACCTGATTCTGATGATCATACCCTAAGGGAAATATTTCATAACAACGAATATAAGTGAAGCAGGTCAAATAAAATCACACCTGTTGTCAATGCTTTGAAGCAGAAAATCATCAAAAGAAAGTGTTTTTTGAAGTTCTGCCTTTCTGAAGCATTATTTTGCATTTTCTCAGGTTTTGTGTCTAACCTAGGCAGCAGCAGCCTATGCTGGCAGCAGTGGAGTCGTTCCCATCAGACGTGTTTTCAAAATAGAACTGCTACAAGAATTCCAGCTGTCACCCTGCTCACGTTGTGGCCTTTGCTGGTGGTGCTCTGGAGAGTATCTTTAGCTTTCTGTTTCAAGAGAGGTGGTGGGTGTCAAAGAACCCTCTAGCCGATGTCTTTTTTCATTGCTTGTTGTATAAAACGTATTTTTTCAGTATGTGTCACAAGCCAAAACTTAGGTGGTTGGCAGCAAACATAAGATGACCACAAAGAGTTTGAAGAGGAGCACTACCAGTACAGAAGAGATGAGCAACACTCAGACCAATTTGGGTTTGATCTGGCCTTCATCTTATGGCACAGCAGCAGAAACATGGGCAGAAGATGAAGTATGACAGCTTCTGTTAGTAGAGCTCTCTCCAGGGCTGCCAGCACTTCTAGGAAGGGACTGGGACTTCTCAATAGGTTGGCTATGTTGAATGGCTCTCTTTTGTATATCTCAGTGTAATATAGTATGCACTATCTAACCGTTAAGGTCTTCTGTATGACTTTCACTGTGTAATTAAGTCGGGGGGAAGTTGTCAAACATTTCAAAACATGCACCAGCTTGTTTCCCTGAGCAAGGTAGGAGTAAAGTACCAGCAGGCAGCGGCTCAGATAGGGTCCTGTTCTCTTCTCCTTATACCCTCCTCTGACAGAGGCCATGATTTATTTTCTGGTGGCCATGTGATGTTCTTCTTTGCTCTTCCACTTTTTATAGCATCTGTGTTGTTGCTCAGGTAGTTAAGCTTGTAAAAGGCAGTAGGTTTGTAGGGGCAGGTAATATATAAGTTCTATAAGTAATATATAAGTTCTTCCTTAAATCGTGGCTGACTACTGATGTAAAACATGGGCAAGCATTACAAGATGCAGGTGTCACTAGAAACCATTACTCCCAGGCTCATGCTACATTTTTCCCAGCAGCAAAACTGAACTCAGACTGTTTCACCCTTCTAGAGCTACTAATTCCTCACCCCATCCCTGAATTCATCCCTGTTCCCTCAGAATAGGACTGTAGTGTAAAACAAGTGAAGTTCTGCAGGTCATTTTGAAGTAACCAACCAACAGAAAACGTAAGCTGTCATTGCGTTAATTAATTAGTCCATTTGTGGGAGAAGTGATGTTAGCAGAGATCTTTCAGTAGGAGCAGAGCTGACAGATTGAGACAGACAGAAAGCATTTACAGAACAGGTAGAACTCAGCAGTAGGTGAGATGTAAAGAGAATTGTAATGAGCATAAACCCAATGTTTATGCTATTTAATACTAAATCATACAATAATAGTATTTAATACCAAATGTTTTGTAAATCATCCTTGTTTTGCAATGTTAAATGGTAATTGTGCTTTTTTATTTGTAATTCTTGGAGTTCATTCTAGTACATAGTGGTTGGCAGGTTTCTCCCACATAGACTCTAGAAGGACCTCTGGTACGCTGCATGATGTGTATCACATACTGGCCATCTAGATGGTTGAGGAATTAAGAACATTTCTAGTGGAATTTATGGGAGCATGTTGGTAGCTTTTGCATTTCTGATTGTGGTAAGATCTGGCTGTGTTCAGTGCTCCACTTCATTTTTTTTTCTTTTTGGAAAGTCTGAAAGATTGAAGGTTTGCTTGAAAGCTGTGAGACTGACTTCTAGAGAAGAATTTGTCAAGGATGACTTTCTCCCCTGATAGGCTATAACTCTTTTCCATGTGGAAATATGGAATGTGTTATTCCATATTATTCAATATTCCAGTTAGAGGCAATATGTAACAAACAGAAGCGTCTTGTTAATGGGAGTTTTCATATATGATGTTTGCTAGAGAATGAGCCTAATTATTTCTTACGCTTCTCATGCTCTGACTTGAAGGTAGCATTTATACCTAGAAGCTTTAATGATTTTTGAACCAAAGTGCCAATGTAAGAATACAAAGTAGAAGACCAAAGTTTATCATCATTTTTCTTCCTTCAAGATTCATTATTTTCTCCATTTCTACCCACTTGGAGTCAGTAGCTATCGAAAATGTCTCTAAAATTGAGACCTTCACAGCTGTGCAAACTGCACAGCAACCAACCATTTAAGGTGGCCAGAAAGGAAAGCTACTTCAAGAATGGAGGCTTTTTTCAGATTTAAAAAAAAAGTCATATTTAAAATTCTTTTGACCCTGCATCATAGCATGAGCAGCTGTCACCACATCTGACTAGGAGCCTGAAGGATTAGAAGGAAGAAAACTTTGTTCACTGTGGAAAGGGAAGTTGTTACAGTGGGTCTGAGCCCTTTTGTCTAATGGTGGGAGCTCTGTCTAATTCCTCTTTATCCTCCCTTGAGCTTCATGTCGTCCCCAGCTCTTGCTCTAGCTACAGAATTTTCTGCCCTTACGGTTTTCTCGCTTTTATGGAGACAATTGTGTTTGTTCTAAAATGCTGTCTCCCAGCACTTATTTACAAAGCTCTAGCCCTGTTTGCATTCATAACTCCATTGAAAATCACAATGGAGTCCCTGGCTGACCTGTCCCACCGTGTGCTGCCTCATCTCGGCACCGAGAACGCCTCAGGGCCGGGATCCCTTCCGCAGAGCAGGACCTGCTCGTCTCAGCCTGGGTGAGTCCGGGGCTGAGAGAAACAATTTGCAATAGGAATCATAGTGTGCAGAAAGTCACTGTGTTAAATATGCGGCATGTGTAGCCTTTCGAAGGAGTTTTTAAATATTGTTAAGTAAAATGCATTAATCCAGGGTGCACACTGCTAGTAAAAGCATGTCTTGCATCACAAAAGCAATCCAGAGCTGCTGGAGTGAATGCTTAAACCATTGTATAGCAGTAAGAAATATGTGTATTGTTATGAAAAGCATATCAAAGCAAACTGCCCACCTGGATTCAATCCTTACAAATTGAAGCATGTAGCAAGAGCAGCAATGAAACCCTAGTTTTCAATTTCCAGAAAATAGCAAGTTAGGAGAAGAGAATATGAAGAACATACAAGACAATGAATTACAGTTGTTTGAGGGAAAAGTTCTGATTCTGTGTTGTTGTGTGCAATGCTGTTTCCTTGGTATGGATCTTGTAAATTAGCCAGGGTAATCTGCATTTCCTTCCACTTGTTTTGTCAATAACAATAACGGGTTTATACTGGGGATGAATTTCACTGACTGCGTAGGAAGAACGTTTCCTTGGCATTTGCTTGTGAAGCTTTAGCAAAAATGTTGAAACTTCCAGCTCAGCTACTACTGCTATTTCTGCTCCTGAAGTCAGATGATGAAGCAGTCTTTACAAGAGTGGACCAGATTCAAAAGAGAATCTGTTTTAATTGTTAAGCAAAATACAACAAAAAACTTAAAGAATTCAGAGACACGCTGCAAGTATCTTAAGAGTCAGAGTTGTCTGTCAGGGCTGTAGTAACAAGATGTTACCCTTAACGACATTGACTTAATAGTCTCATTAATAGTAGCACAAGATGGTAATACTTGAATAATTATGGACTAAGCTTTCCCATAGCTGACTAGCAATTTGCTCACTGTACTCTTTTTAATCCTGTATTTAATAATATGCGTATATATTTAAAATCAGTACTTTCGTATTGTACCACATTGTTGATGTTTCCTTTCCTCTGAGTTGTTGATTACTAAGGATAATGTGGACACCTCATGCTCACCCAGTCAAACCTTAGAGAGATTTGAGTTGTACTCCCTGCCAATGCAAAGGGGTATTTTAGGCCGAACGAAGTCTTCTGGGGACAGAAACACTCAATAATTGATCTGCTCATCCATCTCAGTGAACCATCATGCTCCACTTCACCTGTCTGTGGTTGATTGCATTCACTGTGACACGCTGGCCAGGGCTGGAGAGCAGGGACAGGGACCCCAAAGGAGGTGGTGTCAACACCTGTCTCAAGATGGACATGCCATGTGGCTGTCCTTGCTTCACTGGGTTTCTGACACAGCTGATGGGAGCGCAGTCACTAAAGGCAGGAAAGCTCTTCTGACAGATCAAAAAATCTCTACTTTTTACATTTTAATGCCAAACCATGTCAAACTCTTAATTTAATGATATGGGCATAAATATCATGTAACAAACCAATCAGCAAGTTTGCCTTAGCATCTCACGTGGACCTACACGGGTGTTTTAAAGTTCCTTGTTGGTTTTTTTTTTAAACTTTGAGGGAGGTCTTGTGCAGCTGACCTGTCAGAGCAGCAGGCAGCAGTCGAACTCGGGCTGCCAAGGCCTTGAAAGTGATTTTCCTGCTGTTGGCACATTCACCAGCATCGTTCCACGGGGTCTATTTCTGGAATGCAAGAAGACGATGGTGCTTATTCACCACTGGAGAGTATATCCGTAGTGTGGATGAAGGGAGCAGCTGGTGCTTGCTAGGTCCCTGTAAAATTTATTGGCAAGGGAGTGGCGGCGAAAAGCAAGTTTCACACAGATTTGTTTTATATGGTCCTTACATGTCTGCAACGCCTTCTTTAAGGAAAATATTTATATCCACCCGCACTCATAGAGAATTGTCTTCACGTCAAATTGCAACAGATTTTGCATGTTTATTTTAACCAGATAGTGCACTGGTCTCCAGGATTGCTAAAAAGGATTATGCTGAGATATTTAGGGATCAGTACTGAGTATTCTTGTGTGTAATGGTGACATGGGGCTGCTTATCAGCAGAACACCACTGCTACCTCCTCCCTCCCTTCAGCTATGTCTTTCAGAGAAGGTGTGTCTGCTTGTTGAGATGTCTATCTCAGCACAGAACAGAGACACAGAGACACAGCCTGGCCAGGGGCACATGGAACAGGCCGCCTTGGATCTGCATGAATATTTTATAGCAGGAGTGATACCGTGATAGGGAAGCATGAGTTCTTTGCAGTGAGAGCAAGGCATGGGGAGTGCTTGTGCAGCACAATAATTACTTTCCATTTAACTATTTTAGTTCAGGAAAATGTGCTTTCTGGACATGCCTACTCAGACGTTTTTTTTAAGTCCTGGTAAGAGCCTCTTAGCTGCCAACTGCATTTGAAGGTCTTGTCTTTCATACCAAGTCTTTCATCCTTACAGAACTATGAGGGTACACAGGTATGATAAAATAAAATAAAATAAAAAAATATTACTGTAGCTATGATTGATTTGATTCCAGTAACCATGTCGTGAGAGCAGACTCCGTGATTTTTCCCTGTGGGTAATTAATCCATACTTCTGCAGTTCAGCGCTTTCATCCTAATCTGCAAGTTTTGGTGAAATAACTTTGAGGGGAAAACCCTAGAGCAGTGCACTTAAGACATATGATTTCTAATTACAGATTTTAGTGTCTTTTGGGAGTTTTCAAGCAGGTTCATTCACAAATAATTTGGAAAGACAAAAACCATTCCCTACTTGTGAAGTTATTCAACTTGCCGTTTAAAAATTTATGACTTTATAGCTACCAATTATATCTAATACGGTTTATACACTGTACAAAAGACTTAATGGTTCTTCACAGTAAACAAACATCAGAAAAAAAAGATATATCAGGATATGAAATATAGACAGTATAAGTCAGAGTTGAAATGAGCTAAAGTTAATGGAAAGAAATAAAAGCTTAAATCGTAAGACGACAAATTAATGCTCAGTTGTGCTAAGATCCAATCTTAGAAGCAGAAATTATGGCCTATCACTATTGTCTTACATGATAAATGTAAATATGTCATCTGGCAGTGATGTGTAAGGGGGGGTGTGTGGTTTTCACTAGCAGAGGAGGATGGACAGGAAGCAGGGGCAGGCAGCTGCAGGAGCTGGGCAAGGACCAGGAATAGTGCAGCATTCTGAGAATAATGCACATTTTTGAAGGGTGGCTTTTACCCAAGGGTTGCTTGTCTGCAAGATGGGGCTATGGGATTCATTTCTCTGTGCTGATGCTTTATGGGGAAAAAAACCAAAACAAACCCAGCAATCATTATCAGCTAATTTATATATGTGAAACTGAGTAACCTGTCAGTTTCTGTAGCGTTCGCCAGGTTCACACTAATGTTGCTGTGCTCACAGTCTGGCTGCATACCTACCCAAACTTATGTGAATTAATGAAGAATCCTCTTCCAGATTGTATTTATTGCTGATGCTTTTATGGCTATAAGGAATATAGTTTTTATTTCCCAGTGGGGGAGAGTTCTGCCTAATCATTTTAGCAGCCCATTCAGTGCATAGTCAACGTTCAGGTTCTTAGTTTTCCCTTTTATTAGAAATGAAAGTAATGCAATCTGTATCTTTTTGAGATACTGCATTTTATTTATGGAAGTCATATCTAAAATTATGTTCTCTGGAAGACACTAGGAACGAAACAACAGGAGGTAGTTCCTTCTCACAGCCTCAGTACTTCTAGCACCCTGGTCAGTATGGACTCCTGTTGCCTTCTTTCTGGGCTAAGTTAAGAGGATTTATCCTGTTTCAGGCAGCTTTTCTGCTGCCTTTTTTGTTTTTCCCATAAACATCTCTACTATAACCTTCATAGCTCTCCCAGAGCCTTCCTCATCACCACTTAAATCATTAAATTTCCACCCAGTGCAACATCTGCTCGAGGTAACCATTTTTCTCATTTTGACTAGTTTGTTCCTAAAAGAAACTAGACTTATTTGGAGAATAAGTCTTATGAGGAGAGGCTGAGAGAGCTCGGTTGTTCAGCCTGGAGAAAAGGAGGCTGAGAGGAGACCTTACCGCCCTCTACAGCCGCTGGAAAAGAGGTTGTAGCAAGGTGGGGGTCAGTCTCTTCTCCCAAGTAACAGGTGATAGGACAAGAGGAAATGGGAAATGGCTTCAAGTTGTGCCAGGAGAGGTTTAAGATGGATATTGGGAAAAATTTCTTCACTGAAAGGGTTGTCAAAGATTGGGACAGGCTGCCCAGGGAAGAGGTGGAGTCACTATCCCTAGAGGTATCTGAAAGACGTGTAGATGTGGTGCTGAGGAACATGGTTTAGTGGTAACTTGGCAGTGTTAGGTTTATGGTTGGACTCAATGATCTTAAAGGTTCCTTCCAAGCTAAATGATTCTATGATTTTTATGTTTCTTGGAATTCATCAGAGTACAATTTACGGCAAACATTAAAGTGAAGCTGACAATTAATAGTGACAGAGAAGACAGAGGAAAAATTTATCTTTTAGAAGGACTCAAGGTGAGATGTGATATTACAAGTATGATGGAAATCTTTTCCTGATACTAAAAACTGCAAAGGAGAAACCCTTTTTAACAAAGCCATTTGCTGCCATGGATAATGGGCAGTAGAAAAGCCAATGGTACCCGAAAAACAGAAAGAAAGAAAACCCAACTGGCTAACAAAACCACTCAGCCGTCTGTACCAAGAAAGGTGTTTGCATGGCATCCCCCTTTAGAAACAAAGCCCCACAGAGAGGTAGGACTTGCCATTAGGTGCAGAGGAGATTTAGTTTCAATCTGATTTTAAAACTTCTATATACAATAACTCATTTATATTAGATAGGGTTCTATCAAGAGTTTTATAATGTGTGTGCAACATTATAGAAGTTTAGACAGAGTCTGCTCAAGAGGCAGAAGCTGCTGCATTTCGTGCTTTCATTTCTCTAGTCAGGAGGTAATTTCTGTATCTTTTTTCATGGAATATAAAGGCAGTTCTTCACAGTTGTACCCTGTCACAGCAAAATTCATATTTTATGTTCCAAAACAACCAGGTGATATTGAAAAGGTAAAATTTGAAGTAAATCTCCAAGGTTTAAAGAGGTCATTGCTGTCAGACTTTCTCACAGAGTAATAGGAAAGAATAACATGACAAAAAAACAAACAAAAAAGAAAAGCGAAATTGATAAGTAGACTTAGCAGAAGATAGAGTCTTTGAAATAAATTTGTTAGGTTTGCTAGGTTTTAAGCCCTTCAGTTTCTTTCTAGAGTCATCCTCCTTTGAAATGGCTCAGGGAAGCAGATGGGCAGAGGATGGGATCAGCTCCGGGCCCATCGGGATTATCTCTGGGCTCCCTCAGTCCTGCAGAGGAGTAAGAGATGTCCCTCTGCCCCATCCTGCCAAGGGGACGTGGTGGGGACATCATGGGATCCTGGGGGAACCCTCTCCAGGGGAGGTGGAACAAAGGGTGACAGTGGCTCTGGGAGGGCAGGCAACAACATGCAGCTGCATGACCTGCCACCAAGGCTTTTGGATAAAATCAGGGGGGCAATGGCAGCAGCTAGAGCCAGACACACTTGGGTTCCATGAGAGAGAATGGGAGGAGGAAGAGGAGCTGAGCAATCAGATGCCAACCAGGGCCACAGAGGACAAGGAGGGGTCATGGGGTGTCCCCACTGCCCCAGGAGCTGAGCCCTGATAGTTGTTCTGGTAACACTGGGTATTTGTCACAGCATCTGGTAGCAGCCAGGCTGTCCCCCATTCTCCTGCCTGTCCCTTGCTGCTGGGTGTTAGCTGGCAGCATTGCTCCTGCAACGAAAACCAAGGGGCTTGGAAAGTTTGCACTGTAATCCCACTTTACTGTTGTTCTTCTGATTACAGTGAGCTGCAGTGAGCCAGTGTGTTCCTTGTGTTCCTAGAAACGTGCCATCACAAGCAAACGCGTGGTTATAAACTGGCCCCATTCCTGTGTTTGTTTTCATTGTTGGGATTGACAGTATTTTCTTGAGTGAGAGACAGGCTTATCTCCACAAGCTGCACTTTAGTGCTGTGAGACGTAAACACAAACTTTGTCAAAGGACTGAATAAAAAACACAGGCAAGCATTTCACCTCCTGGGCCCTGGAGCAGAAGGTCACTGGGCTGATACTCCATATGAGATGTTTATGTGCAGTGCTAGCTGTGAGGTTTGCACGCATAAATAATACAGTAACTCTCACTATG
The DNA here is from genome assembly GCA_013400555.1 of Jacana jacana. Lineage (NCBI taxonomy): Eukaryota > Metazoa > Chordata > Aves > Charadriiformes > Jacanidae > Jacana > Jacana jacana. The sequence goes on from VZTM01008421.1 coordinate 41,899, forward strand.
TCCCAAGGATCCTTTTTCTATGGCTTTCCCAGTGTTTTATGAACACTAATTCAGACTTTTAACCAGGTTGCTTTGATGGACTAAAGAAAATGAGTCCAACAATGCAGAGTTTGGTGGTGAGAATGACAATGGACGGGCTAATTCAGAACAGCCTGAAGGTTTCACTCTACACTAGAAGGTCCTTTCATCCTCTGGCACTGGGAGATCTGGAAACATGGAAATATGTAATATCACATCAGTCAGATAAATATTTAATGGGGTGCTGGAAGCTGGGAAGAAATGCCATGTGGAGATTCACACTAAAAATACTCTCTCTTCTGCAGTCTTTCCCAAAAACATCTGCTACTAGTTCTGGAGTTACGATAGTGAGCTAGACGGATATTGGTTCTCGACACAGTATGGCTGGTTTTATGTTCTTATACATATGTATTTGCTTAATCTTGCTTGTAACAGCAGTACATTTCCAAATTGCTTAGGAGCTAAAAATGAGGAATGAACAAAATGGGTAGATCGGAGGACGAGCATCCAGCACAAAAGTGCTTTTTAAGCATTAATGGCGAGGATGCATGCAGCACAATAATGAATAAAACTGGGTAGCCAAGGGTGATTTTTGACCATGAAATATTATTTTATTGTTTATTGCATATGAATCTAGTCAGTATTGTGCATTGTTATCTTGTAGCCTGGGCCACGTTGTGCTTGCAGGTTCCTGGTATTAATCTGGTAATCAAGTACTCTGATTGTGATACAGATTTTGAGATGGGGCTGCTGGGAGCAGAGTTGACCCTGAGTTAGCTTTGAATTAGCCAGCTTAGAACTCCTAACATTTGCAGGTTTTCAGCAAGGAAAACATACCAGGTCACAGCCATTGATGAAATTCAGCTGATGAGAAAGATGCTCAGTTTAGATATGAGTTCTAAATATGGAAATGTGAATAGCTGTCAGCATGTATGTCTATCTGTAATTTTTTTATGGTAGTTCCATAAATTTATATTGCTTAATTTAAGTAAAAATGTGAACTTAGGTTATGGCTTGCTAGCAAGCATGACCACTTTTTCAGAATTTCCTGTGTAGTCTTTATTTCCCTAGGCAAAAAATAATGAGGACAGAATTTATCTGCAGTGATATCACTCAACACATGCATTAAACCTTTTCCTCTAATACAATATAGCTGATTTATTTTTCCACAAAGCTGGTGTATTTTGTTCTGGAAAGCTTATCTCTAGGAAGGACATCCAGTAGGAATTTGGCTTTCAGGTGCTGTTGATCCTTTGCTGCCTGCTGCTCCTGATCCGGTGGGGGAGAGGGAGCAGAGCACTCAGGGGAGGTGCCCTCCCAGGATGCTGCTCCTGAGCACCTTATGGGTTTATAGAGCTGCAAGAAACTCCCAGAGCCAAAAGGAAAAGGCAATTCAGAAAATAACCTTGAGATTAGAGTGAGAAAAAAGTGAGACTCACACCACCTTTCCAAACTCTGACTTGCACTCTCTGGTTTTGCTACACCCAGCAGACTGGCCCACTGTTATGCTTTGGAAAAAGGCATTATTACGTGTTGAGGCAGGTTAGTTTAGGCAACACTTGCTTTAAGAAGTCATTGCCTTCAGACGCCCATGCACACGCCTACTTCTTTGTCCGTAGATAATTATATGTACATTAGATTATTCTGAATCCTAATTATGACATAAATTTAATAAATTTGAATGAAATTGTGTGTGTATATTATATTTGGAATATTTTGTTTTCCTTTCTTCAGTTTAAAAACAGGCCTGAGAAAGGCTGATTTCACTGATAACTTATTTCTACAGTTCTCTCTTTCATCCACCTGTTGTGTCTTCTTGTAATGCTTATGGGGTAGGAACTGTTTCTGTAGAATTTGGATGGCTCCCAACACAGTGGGGCTGCTAGCCTTGAGCCATTGGCATTAATGTCTGCAGAGCGGGAGGCAGCCAAGGTAAGGACTGGGAGGAAAACAGGGCACTTTATGAGCCCTCATGGTCTTGTGTGCCAGCCATGCCCATGAGACCCAGGGCCTCCCTATCATCTCTTCTCATTTTTCCTGCCTGAATAGTCCCCCCATGTGAGAGAAGTTCCCTGTACTGCAAATCCGTCACAATACTCTGATGGTTGGTGTCATATTGGGGAAAAGGTTATCCTGTTCTTACCGAAAAAGGAAGAATACTCTTTATCTTTCCTTAATTCACACTGAGGCATTTTCCAATCTAATAACTTAAATGAAAAGGCAGTGATCTTGGAGCTTACAGCTATTAAAATACAGCTCTGCCTCTGCCAGTGATTCAATCTGTGGCCCTAAACACCCTCTGGATTTCAGCTTCCTCCTCTGTCCAAGGGGGATATGAATACCTACTTGTATTTAACTGCAGTGATGATGCAAGACTTAATTAGCTATGTTTGTTGAGAGCTCTGAAAATGTGGAAATGTCACTGCTCTTGATCATCTTGAATAGCTGGTGGCTTGGCTCGTCAATATGTTACTGTCAGGCCCCCTCTTCAGAAGTGAATGGGACATATGAAATCTCCTGGGTTTGTTTTTCTCTCTTGGCTGGCCTGGGTGCACAGCTGAAGCTTTGTCAAGGCTTTAGATGTCTAAGTAGGTGGACAGAAACTCGGTGGTTTCAGAAGGGAGAGTCACATCCCACCTGCTCCTGGGTCCCAGTTCCGGGTTTCTGCTGGGGCCACATTAGAGAAGGTGCTATGAGCGGCTGCCTCCTTAGCCTCAGGTTACATCTGCCTGCTCTGCAACTACATTTTCTCATTTTCTGTTTTGTTAACACGACAGCTCATTGGTGGAGGCTATTAAGAAATTATGGATCCTCTGGCAGGACTCCGGCAGCAGCTGTACTGGCAGAGAACTGCCTAAACTTATACAAGCAAATCAGACAGGAATGTCATCAGAGGAGAAAATCTTCCATGCCAGTGACCAGGTTCTTTCAAAATATGAGTTTTTCAAACCTTTTTTTTTTAAATGAGGCTGCTCACCCAATATCTGTGGGTGCGGCTCCCTCTGAGCTCCCTCTTCCTTGGGTGTGAGCAACCCTTGGGGAAAACCCTTGCTCAGGGCCAGAGGGTTAGGCAGGTTACAGGAGGAGGAGGACTCACTTCCATGAGCTTGTCCTACCATGCTGCAATCAAGTTCTGTACACCCAGGCTGTAAAATGGTTCTCACTGAACTATTAGGCCCAAACATGGGCAGTTCTTCCTGTATTTTATGGGAAAGAAGGAGCTAGAAATCTGAGTTTTGGATTCAGCCATAGACGTTGGTATTTCTTCATACCTCCATTATGCATGAGCCTTTATACCATTTGTATTAGCTCATAATTCACATAGACTGTGCATCTCATGTGTCCCATGCAGTTTATATAAGCAGTTCACACATTGCCCTCAGCTTCAGCGTTGTTTGTTAGTACAAGAAAAGTTAAAGTCAGGCTCATTTGCAGAAAGGGTGCAGTAAGTCTGGGCAAGTTACAAAGGGTTTTCAGGAGCTTCAGGTTTGTGGTCTGTGGACCTCTGAGGTGCTACACTTTGAAGTAGTAACTGAAAAAAAAAGAAAAAAAAAAGCCACTTCTTGTCAATAGGCTTCACATTTTTCTGGAAGGGTCAAAAAACCTACGGATACCTTTTTAGGGGTCTATGTACTGAACAGAATTGAAACCATGAAACATAAGTTACCCTTAAGAAAGGTAAATGAACGGTGGGTATCACACTATGAAGCACAGATGGTCCACAAAGAGGAGCGCCCAAGCAAGATGAAACAGTTACAACCTAAAATTAATCTTTCTGTAGTTAAGCTTATGTAATTTTGTGGTCACTGAATTACAGAATAGAAAAAAATGAGGAAAATGCCTGGGGGCAAAGCACAATTTTGGTGATAAGCGATTTGGGAATAATAGTAATAATAAAAAAGACAGTTTAGTGTGCCCACCTAAATATAGGTTGTGAAAGTTAAAGATGTTGCCTATTACATACATTTTTGACAAAGTTAAAAGTATACAGACATAATTAACTGTCTCGGAGGTTTTATTTAAGTGACAATAACAAGACCTGCTATTTTATAGTTTTAGTTGTATCAGCATGTCTGTACTTGAGCAGTGTTAACAGTTTAGATGAAAAGTCCTGCTGTGATTGGCCAACCTTTTATAAACTGCAATGTGGTATTCAGTTTGAGCACCTAGATAAATATTAACCTCCCAGGAAGCTAATCAATATTGTTTGGGGTTTTTTTTCTGTCTCTGACTAGCTTGCCACAGGTAAGTCACTCGACCTTTCTCAGCCTCATGAAAATATACCTTGTCTCAACAGTTCACAAAACAAAGACTTTATACGGTGACCTGGCAGTTCCTCCCAGGTGCAGTGCTATGTGGCACACACAAAAGTCCATCTTCCAGCTGCTGTGAAAGAGCAGAACGTTTTTTCCTTCACAGAACAAACCACCATTACTCAATTATTGTATTTTTTTTAACAAGACTGCAATACCATTGCAACTGCCTCTCTCCCCTCCGCCCCAGCAGGCTGCCATTCAGCTCTACTTTTCTACTTTACTGAAAATGAACTTTCCATTTCCACCTTCCCGTGTCACCTCAATACTCTCCACTACCCTGGAGTGAGCTCCAGGCTCTGAGCTCCCTCGCAGGCCTCTGGCTCTGAGCTCACTCGCAGGCAGTGGTTGTGGTGGGCGGCAGTCGTGTGATTTCAAGCTCCTCAAGCTGGAAAACTTTGCCAGAGTGAATCACTTTACTTTCTTATTGCTGCAGCAAGAAGCAAGCCGAAACTTGCCATCCACAAAGTAACTTTCATTTTGTTCCCCACATTGTTTCTTTGCCCTTGGCTTCCAGACCTGAGGTTTTTTTTTTTTTTTGTTTTTGTTTTTCTCTTCTGCCAGCTCCACTTGGATCTAAAACCAGGCTGAGTGAAGTAGTTACTTGTCTTTTAAACGAACCTGAAAGCTGCCTGAATTCAGGCTACTGCTTAGGATATTTACTATTTGCACAGTTATCTACATTTTAAACTTGCTGGACTCTTCTGGTTGACATGAACAGTCAAGTTCAGTGCTGTGGGTTATTCCATGGTCTGATGAGAAACTGGTGATGAAATCAGGTGTGTCTGTGGCACACTCCTGTTTATTTATAATCAAAGCCTTGTTTTCCATTAGTATAGGGTAGATCTTAAGGAGCAGCAGTTTCTCAGATCTAAATCCTATTTCAGGCTCACTCAAGCCTATTTGTTAGGCTTTTTCTCAGGGCCATACATTTTTATGGTCTTCTATTTCTTGTTCTCTCAAATTCATGAACTTCTCATCCCTCTGTTAGACATATCTGCCATCACAAAATAATACTAAGGAAACTAATCCTTTTACACAGGCCTTTGTTTTGGGTGGTAACATACGTAATGGAAGCTGCTGGTCACAAAGTAGCTCTTCTTTATATTCAGCTGGCTCGATTACAGACATTAACACAGTCAGATGGGAAATCATTTCAGTGTCAGGGAGAGGTGGGAGCAGGCAGGTAGGAGAAACAAGGGGAGTCAAAAATCTGTATCCACGTTGCTTTTGGCTAGACAGACAATTGTCAAGAGGATGAAGAAAACTTGCTTTATCAGCCTCAGGGATCATATTTGTTCTCTGGATTGCAGGAGAAGAGGAGATACTTGAGATAATAGAATGGGGTTTTGGACAGGGAGGTGTTCTGTGGCATTTTCTCAAGGAGAGCTGTACTTTAGCAGGTCTCTTTCATCATCAGGTGAGAATAAAACAGAGCAAAGCTTCTGTAAAATGAGTGTTGAGAAAGTTTGCGCTGGTGGAAGTTGGAAGTGTGGACGGGATTAGGCAGGTCCAGGAACAAAGAGCAGGAGTCCAGAGGAACGTCTGCCCCCAGGGAGGGCAGGACTGCCTGGATCTGTTAGTTACTCCTTGGTAGGCAGTGTAATCCTCAGAGCAGATATTCAAATATTAATATGAACCTGAGCCTTGTGACCTGGTGACAGTGAGCCAAATCTTCCTGCAGTGAGAAGGCAGGTCAGGCTCATGATGGATCGTTTCCATTCCAGTGTACACACCAAAGCTCAGCTGGTCCTGTTGTACAAAATCTCCTTTATGTCAAGGGTGTTGGACTGAAGGCTTTGTCTCGGGCATACCTTTACTGAAAATGACCACCAATGTTGTCTGACCTGACTGATGAAACTAATACCTCTGAAATGTCTTGTATTTCAATAAGATCATTAACTGACAGTCCCAAATAGAGCCAATGGCTGGGTGGTGTGGTTTGACTAGTAAAAGCTACAGAGCACAATAACAATATAGTCTCCTTCTGCCCTTAAATAAAGTCCACAGAGTTCAAGGAAAACAGAATGTACTCCATTTTATGTCTTTGTTTTAGGATTTCACTACAATTGTTAAAATACTGTGGGGCAAGCCGAAAAATAAATAGGGTTTTAAATAACTGTCATGTCTCCAGTTAGTAAGATAACACAATATTCATTCTTTTCCTAAGCATTTCCAGAGTCCATAAATACTAAAAAATGTCTATTTGTCTCCAAGGAAGTACAGCAGAGGACTGCTCAGAGCTGAATGTGTTTGTGTAGTGTACTCCAACAACAAATTAATGGCTTCCCTGGTTTGATGCATAAGAAGCTTGTTAAATTGCTTAGCTGTGGTACCGAAGATTATTGAACCATTTTGCATACATGGAAGTGCTGACTCCTCAGCAGAGTAGGCAGACACCAGCGAAATGACGCTCTTAATCCTTCTACCTGTAAAGTACCTGTTCTGTGAAGAGAAAACTTTGCCTAGCGATTAGTGCTGCAAAACAAGCGCACTAGCAATTATTAAATCAAAACTCCCCAGTCAAACCAGCAAAGGTGTCTTACACTGAGTAGCGTAGGTATAAAGCACTCTACAAGTGAAATCTAGAGCAACATCTCCCATGTCTGATAAGTCTGGCACCTTTCACCATCGCTAAAATTACCTCCAGCCTCCCACGCACTAAGACAGTGCTTTACAATTAGTTCCACTAGCACCTGTGAGAAAAGTCTCCTGGTGATGCTGACAATTGCAGCCGAGTTTATCCTTCAGTGTTTACAGAGATGAGGGTCAAATCCTGCCTGCTCCCGCCTGTGCAGCCTCGGGGAAAGCCCTCACTCAGCCATTGCGCTTGGGTATTTGGTTTCATGTCCCTTCTGTGGGCACTGTGATTAAGGGGGAGCTTTACCTTTTCTTTAGGCTGAAGAAATCTGAGACTAAGAACTGTGGCTTGCTGTGGGGATGGTTATTTCTCAGCTTGATTGGTTATAAGAAACATTTTGAGAGGAGAAAACTGCCAAAGGAGAAAAAGGCTGTGTTAAAGAAGAGGAACAAAATGAGAAACTGTGGCAGGGGTGGGAAGACAGAGAGGCAACTTCAGTGAAAAGAAGCTCCTTCAAGGGCTTTATGTACACAGCCCTCACATCCCTCAGTTGGGATGTGTTTGTGTTTCCATTAGAGATGACAAGATATTTTTTTTAGTAAGCAGCTGTGAATTATTGAAGATAGCATGAATCAGTATACACAAAGAGGAAATGCAAAAATAGAGAAAGAAAGGAATATCAATATTAAATAAGCAATTCAGAAAATCTCAAGAAAAGTCAAAAGGAGTAGACGTCATTAAGATCTGATGAAACAGAGAAACACGCAACTTGAAAAGTTAGGAAAAGTCATCGTATCGTAAAAGCTTGAGAAATTAAAAAAGGCCAGAAAGTATATTCATTGTATAATAATTAAGAATGCAAGAAAATGCTATGAATTTGAAGCTGTCCTGTATATATAAAATATTTTTACGATGAACTGCAGGAATCCAAATTTGCAGTCACCAAGTCACCACAAGAGAAGAACAAGATCAGATAATCCCTCTGTGCAAAACAGAGTGCCTGGAAGTACAGACTAAGGGAGAGATCTACACACATTAGATGTTTCTGGGCTGAAAAATACCTCTTAACTAGGTGCATCAGTAGAAAAGCCTGAATGAAGATGGAGAGGATGAAATCAAACTGAAATTTCTCAGAAAAAATCACTCCTTGCACACAGTTTTCTGGTGATGCTGTTTATTTACTAGGCTTCCAAAATGATACTGGCCAAGCAGTGGGGTCTGTGGCAAGCATATAAATAAAAGCAAATATAGGAGGTTAAGTACTGACATAAATCACATAATGTTTGAAGAGTTGTATTGGCGATCTTACCTTTACCATTTTGCCCATGCACATATAATACAGTATTCAAGTTAATGAGTTTGCTGTGAATTTCAAAGCTTATGTGCTAGAGATAAGTGTTGGGAGTTTTGTTGTTGTTGTTTAAGAATATCATATTATCTGTAAATCTGTATTGTAAACTTGTCTCAATTCTTAATACCTGCTATGGGCTCCCAGCACAGGTACGAATCTCAGTGTGTGAAAACATGCAGAGATAGTTCCTTTCTTGAATGAGTACACTGTACAGAAGCTTAAGCCACTTATGGAACATTGATAACTGAAAAAAAACCTAAAAAACCTGAGAAGAAATTGTCCACATGCTTTGCTTGCAAAAAATCAAGAAAACCTCAGAGAACAGGCAAAGGCAGAGGTCAAGAACACACTTAGAAAATATGCTAAAAATTCCTACTAGAGCTTAACCAGGCTGAGATCTACGGCTGGTACGTGATGAGTACTTAGTGTTTCAGACAATTCAAATAGGTTGAATTGGAGAGATGATGCCTAAGCATTGCTAACACCGTCTCTTTTACCTGAACCATGCAGTTCAAAGCTCTGTGAAAAGCTGCACCCTGCCTGTGTTAAAGGCTCCCTGTCGTTGAAATGAGCAGAGCTAAATATCAGAACTATTAACCTCAGCAGAAAAAAGCAGGCAGCCCTCACGGATAGGAGACTGACACATGGAAGAGGCAGCCCAAAGCTGCCTGTCCCACCGTGGACAAGGACAACTCAGCAACAGAGAAAGCAGCTCTTGAGCTGCTACAGTTTATCAGCCAGCGTTTTAAAGTATGTTGGCCATTTCAGGTTCCCTTCGGACACTGTGATCCAAACTGCAGTGATTCAGAGTGTGTCATCTGGCTGTTTCTAAAATGAGGTCAGCAGCCTCCAGGAGTGAGGTGAAGAAACCCCCCCTGGGCAGGGTAAACCGTTTCTCTCCAGTTTTAAGGTCCTGGTGTTCATCGCAGCTACACTTAGCAGCAGTAAGAGCTGGAAAACATGGTCTCCATCCACATCTCTGCTCAGTAGTTTTAGACTTTAAAATCTATTTCCAGTGGAAAAAAGCATAGAGAAAGCAGCATTCAGTGCAGTCTATTTTCAAGCTGTGAGCTGGAGTAGGTTTTGGATTCCATGAAAAAAAAAAAAATAAGAAAAATTCAGTAGCATATCAATAAATCTCTCAAGGAAGAAAACACATTTGTAAAACTATGTGTCAAATGAATCACCTCTGTCTTCTATGCTATCAGATTAACAGGCTAAGAAGAAATTCTTTTCCCTTATAGAAAATGGTTGTTTGACCCTGGTAGGTTTTAATTATCAAACTCTTGCAACAGTCTATATTTAATTAAAGTCTTTGTCAGCTTCCCTGGTTTCCAGGTGAGGTTGTGCATTTATAATTTCTGTGGTGTCAGCCAGCCAGCCAATTTTTCATTCCTTGAAAGCAGTGATAGTTTATTTGGCTATAATACATTTGTATACCAATATTCCATGTTTTATTTCCACTGTCTTTCTGTGTTAAACAGCTTCCTGTGCTAACGATTCACTGCTCTTGAACCCATAAGCTTGTTGCAATTTAAGTTCTGAGTAACTAATTTGTAAGGTGTTCTGCTGTGGGTGGTTGGGTTTTTTTTTTTTCCAAAGGAGAAAATAAAGTGTGAAAAACATTATTGAGGTGTATCCAATGCACATTTACCTCTGGATGAGGAAATAGCTATTAAACCCAAGATAAATTGAAATCCTAGAACAGATGTCATGATGGATGTAACTGCATTGTCAGCTGGATTAGTGTGGAGCCGCAGTGTGAACTTCTGGCAAATTAGAAGGCTCCTGAGTTTGTAATCCCCAGCAGCAGGAAGATCGGTAGAGCTAATCTTGTCCGTCTGATCTATCTGTTTTGGCTTGGATGCGTGAGTTAATCTGCTCTAAATTCTGCTCTCAAATCTAAACACACGTCCCCTGCCGAAGGCAGTATGCTCAGGTATGGTCCTGAGAAGACCATTCTGTAATTTTAATGTGTGAGAAATCCTGCTTTTTAAGTATGTTGCTAAGTGTTTCCTTGAGTCCTGGAATGTCAGTTGCTGAAGGGCCTGTGCAGAGGATGTCTTTTTGCTCAGTGAAACAAGATGAGACCTGAGTGAAGACTTTTTTTGGCATTGAGAAGTGGCTCTCAAGCTGCTCTGCTGCTGCTCTCCACAGAGACGCTCCTGCTGCGTGCTCTAGTCCATGCGTTAGCACCAGCAACGACAGATTAAAGCCCAAAAGGTGATTTTACAGAGTGATTTTGTTGCCACTGGTATCAGCTCTTCTTGCCTGTTGCAGCACAATGGACTCGTCCTACCTGTGGCAAAGGCTGGTTAGTCAGCTTTGTACTGGAGAATACAACTTGGCTTCGATTACAGATTTTGAATCTTTGCAGACAAATTTAAGCTGTTTGGTTTCTTTCGTAAAGAATTAAAATGTCCTTATGGTGTAAAACACTGCAGTGAATTTGGAAAACTTACTCATTTATGGTCACCTTTGCAATCTTGAATAAAATAGATTGCTGGCAGTATGTGTCAATCCGTCATATATTTTAGCTCATGGGGATTCTCCTATTTCATGTAAGCCTTCTTTTTACTGATTTCAGCAGCTGCAAGTACTTTTAAGGAAGACAAGAGGAAGGGAAGGCAATAAAAGGATGTGAGATAAAAGGAGAAGTGGCATTGGGTATGGAAAAGAGCATAAAGTAGAGAAAGAGGAGGAGAAGAAAGGAGATTTTGAGGTTTGTGAAAGGAACATGGGAGAAAGCAGAGAGTGAAACAGATCATGTGTCTCCTCTCAGATTCTTTTTTTCTTTTTTCATCTTCTTTAAGAAAGCCGGAAATGATCTTAAAAGCAGTGTCCAAAATTCAGCTGTCCACTTTTGCCCCATTCCTCTTTAAAGGGAGCTGCAGAAGTACTCAAGTTTGGCCACAGTGTGTATCTGGAATTTTTTGGAAGTTGTCAGAGAGCAGTTTTGCAGCAGCAGTGAAGGTGACTGTGTGTATCCTGGTCACACTCCCCAGAAGGAACCGTGTAATTCATTCCCTGACAGTCCTTCATGCTTTGACACTTGTCGGCGGGCCTGGGCACTAGAAAAGGCGTTCTGCAGGTGCTGCAGGACTTTGCTCAGGAGCAAATATTTATACAGGAGTGATAAATAGTGTGTGTTTTCAGCATGAGTAGCAGGAGTGTATTTAACTCTGTGTGTATCAGGGATGAACGTGTTCCAAATGCATGTCTATATTTATATCCTTCTAAATTCCTGTGCAAATTAGAAAGTCTCTGCTGCAATATCCTTACCCCATGCAGTCCCCCCGTTACCATCGGCACAGGGAGAAGCTGAGGAAAAGAAGTATTTCCCTTCATGCCTTATCAGTATTTTCCTGCAGTCGTCAAGCAGCTTGTTAGCAAAAGCTGTGTCACCATCCCAATCCCTTTCAGTGCAACGAGGATGAGACTGGAGAAATTAAACAGGGATCCCTAAAGAGGAACACCAGCTGAGAAATACATTCTTAGTATGTTTATAAACCACATGAATGATTTGTATGGTGGAATATATGTACTATCATGGTTTGATAGGCCTTTTGACTAACATACCCTGTGGGTGTTCCTCTTCATGTCACAGGAAGGTCTTTTTTTCAGAAATGCTCATCAATAGATAAAACCTGATTGTGGCAAATAATTTGGCATAGCTTCTCTTCAGCAAATGGGTTCCTCTGGCAGTATCTGAATTAGTTCCAGCTCTGGCAAGTACTTGACAAACAGAGACCAGTACTGTAGCTCTGTGTTGATATTGTTTATTCATTATTTGAGTAGGGTAGATAAGGCCTTAAGGGCTTGATCCAAAGCCCACAGAAGTCAGTGAAAAGACTCCACAAGCCTTTTTAGCTGCTGGAATCCTCTATTCTGTCTCAGAGTTTGGAAATCTGTGCCAGGAACTTCATCAATAACTGAAAGGCTGGAAGAAAAGCAAAGAGCAAACTTCTGGACAATCAGAAATAAGGAATGGAGAATGAAAACATCCAATAAATTCTCAGCGGAGACAAAATATCTCCACATAGCTTTTGTAGGTGAAGACTGAAAAGATAGGTAACTTCTGATATTTTTAGGAAAGCACCAAGTTTTTAAAAGCCTTAAGACAAAATTAAAAGAAACATTCTAGGATCTAAAAAAATCACCTATTCTACAAGTACTCTGTAGTTGAGCCTTCTGTAAATTAACCACATTCACCCTGATTTTTTGTAGAGGTCATAAATCCCTCAAGTTCTAATGTATTTAACAGCTTTGTTTTTATAGTTTTTTAATGATAATTGCCGGTAAGTGAAAAGTTGCTAAAAGCTTGATTTTGCTAATGATATGTTTATGTGTTTGTGTCTAGTATAATAGGGAGAGCCAACAATGGCCCCTCTACTTAGTCAGTGATTACTTTTTAATTTGGTAGTTGTTGGTAAGATCTGATGACTGGCTGTCTGGAATTGTCCTATTAAATTGGCCAGGGATAAAATTCCAAATCTGTAAAAGTGCCTTCTCTTTGTCCTGTGAAATTTCACTGGGATTTTCTGGTCTCAGCTGCTAACATTTGCTATGCCCCTTCTTCCTCTTGCTTTCCTCTGGAAAAACGTTGTCAGTTTGCTGAAGCTGTAACTGGTGGTGGACTTTGGGAATAACTGGGTTCACATCCCCAAAGTAAAGGTATTGGTCACACTAGCATGGCTGGAGTCTGCAGAGCAGCTGCAGTGGAAGGGCATGGGAGAAGGTGGCAGATTATTCTCCTCCCAGCACAATCCTCATGATGGCTCTTGGTCACTTCGGGCACAGAGCTGCCAACTCCCCATGGCCCTACAGGCAAATAAAGAACAGCCAACTCCAACGTCTGACTTGGACACATGCTTTGCAATACTGAGAACATTTAGAACCTTATCCATGTCATTATGTGAATAGAATTCTATTCAGCCCATAGCATAAATACAGTATATGGTATGAAGGCTGGGTAAAGCTACTTGTGTGCAAGTTTTCCTTACTGCAATTCATAACTCTGGGCATAGGTCTGTAGCACCTTTAGCATACGTGAAGACTATTCAGGTATCTCCTGGAAATGTCACCTTCTGTGCTCTGGACACACTCAGAGTCTTCACTTCTTTCATAGAGGTCATGTTTTTTGCTTTTCAGACCTCTCATGATTCTGCTTCCTTTCCTGTGAATTATCTACAACTGAATCCACACTGAAAAGTGCCTTGATATTCTAGGTCAGACTGTCCAAATACTCAGCACAATGAAGCCATTACTTGACATATACTAGAGAAAGCAGTACTCTTTAAACAGTCTGATGATGGCTGAAACCCAGCAAAGAATAACTAAGCAAACTAATAATTCTTTTAAAAAACAGCATTAAGACCAGTATAGATACAGACAAAAAAGTAGTAAACTCACCTATACTCATTCTTTATGCCTAATCACCTTTCTGCTACCTGAAATTGCTTGAGGCTCAGGTTGGAGCCCCTGGAAAGTTCAACAGTCCTGTAGCTTTTCCTTAAAAATGTGGATTCTTCGTCGCTACAATTTCTTCCATCTCTTTTACTACAAAGAAAGTTTTTCTTGTCTTCTCAAACTTTGTGTATCCGTGTCTCCTAAGTCTGACATTAACACCTGAGTGATTCTGTAATTACTTCTTAATGATGTGAGGACTTTCCATTTCCCAAATCTCAGCCTCTTTCAGAAATTATAAAAAAACATTTTTTATTCAGCCTTTTTTTTTTTTTTTCAGGCCAGAGCTATCCACAATTACTTAATAAGCTTTAATGATTGTCTCATTCATAAAACAAGATGTTAGGAACCATTGCCTTGCTCCTTTGCAGAAGTACCATCAATATGTAGGAAAAAAATGACAAAACATAGCAGCAGTGAAGTCAACCCACTCCTGAAAGTTATCCACAGGAAGATAGGAAGATCTTGAAGAGTTGCAGGCATGCTTAATTTGATAAGATTAGAGATTCAGGGTAAAATGTGAATGATTCAGAACTTTAAAAGTCAGATTTTTGAAGGTATGAAAGACAAGCTAAGGCTTTGCCTACTAACTGAGCAGAAGGAGAGTTACAGCAGGTAGGTATCTTAAACCATCAAAATCTGGTAGTGTATGTTGCCTAAGAAATTTTTACAAATGGCACTTTGAACTCATATCAGGTACCAGACTTTTTTTTATCTGTTTCATATAACTTAGCCACCCCATTTTCTTTTAAACCTTGACTTCCATATGGTTTTGATAACTTTTTAAAAAATTTTCAATTCTTTGAGGAATACTGTTACTCTTCAGTTTGACATTGGCCTTTCCACAGTTCTGAATGAACTCTGTCTCACTTAAGGAAACTTCTGTATTTAAATTTTGTGAACTTCAAACATACTGCACACTGGATCAGGGTTCTCTTGTCAGACCAGGGAATGTCCGTATGCCATGAACAGACTACACATTAAAACACTACTGACTGATTTATTCCAGAAAATTTCTTTGATATGGAACATAAATTCAGAATAAACTGTGAAATGACTCTGGAAATCAGCAACGTTCCACTGCCTGAACAGTCTTAACATTCAGATAAAACTGAATGTTGGTAATCTGCATTGAGCTGCAAGATTCTCACTCCTTTCCTTACATGTTTGCAGTGTCTATGCAGGGGATTTCAATCTGGTGGCCATTTTGAACAGAAGTTGAATATTACTCATTAGTAATATTAATCATCAGTAACTGCAAACTCAGATTCTCTCCATCCTGTGCTCCATCTCCTACTTTCTGCCAGACAACTAATTGCCTCTTCACAGAAATCTTCAAACAATGTATTGGTTAATAAATGAATTGTCAGGTTCTGTAGTATATTTGCCCAGAAAAGTTCAGTGTCAAAGACTATATATATGCCACCCATATTGCAACATGGTGTCCTCTCATTAAGTACATGGGAAGTAGTTGTAATTTTTGTAAACTAGCAACTCTTGCCAATTTTTTCTCCTGATTAGTATAATCCTTTTCTCATAATCTCTTATAATAATGTTTTATACTTCATTTATCTTACATAATTAGACCTTGGACAATCTCACAGCCCTGTTACTTTTGTTTGTTAAAGCTCATTCTTCCTTCTAAGACATCAACAACCACTATACCTTGTAAATTGTATTCCAAATGTTTTCAGAATAATGTATGTGTACCGTGTGTGTGTGACTAGCAGGGAAGAAACTCAAAGCTCAGGGGTCTTTATTCCTGTTAGTACTATCACTATTCAAGCGTGAGTCTTTAAGTCTTGGCCTTAAATCAGATCCCAGGATAAACTTGTTTTCATTGTAGTTCACTACTGAAGTTTTCTGTTTAACACATTTAATAGAAAAACTATCTATATTTCTTCCTAAACTGTTTTATGCGTGGTTTTTATTGTTTTTTGTTTTTTTTTTCAGGATACTGCTAGAACAGCTGGGAAAACTGCCAAGAAACTTGCTAAAGACAGTAAGAGCAGGAATTAAATCACAGAAAAACATGAAAAACCTGTAGCAGTGTCTGAACAGTGAAATAATTACTGTCAACCAGCAACTGTATCTAATAATAAGTTTTTTAATAGTGTGGTAAAATTCCTGATATGCAACATTATGTTTCAGCAGATAAATGCAAATGACAACTGAAGCATAATGTTGAACCCTATAAAGTCTGTGCCACTGTAAAATTGCTTGTTAAAGACAGCATTGGAAGAGACTCTTGAGTTCACATTTTTACAGCTGTTTCTGCAAGTTTTTGGGTGATGTCTATTAAACCTCTTTGATCCTCTCAGTATGTTCCCAGCAGCTCTTATGATCACCTAGAAAGTACAGAAACAGTGGGTTAATGGAAATTTTCAACATTTACCAATGATAAATTTGATGAGCTATGGCCATAAGATCATGGAGTGTGATCAGTTGTCCCAGTCATGAGTCGTAAAGTGTTTACTCCAGCTTTATTTTGTTTCTGCCTTTCTGAACTCCTGCAATCTGCCTTTATTGCACACAAGTGAACACTGGGATATGATAAAATAGTGTAACATGGTAAGTGTGCTTGTTTCCTGCTTTATCAGGTGGATGTGCTGTTTCTCATTTAGAATTGAGAACCTCACCTATATTATTAGTTCAGATAACTCAGGCAGGTAATGGCAGTGAAATGAACGTCTAAACTTAGAACTATCTGTAGGTCAATAGATGGACTGTTGGAGTTTGTGAGTGCCCAAAGCTTTCCAAAACTGCAATTAGTAGGAAAAGTTCTATGGATTTCAGTGAAATTGGACCAGATACCCATGTGACCAAACTAATATAAAATGACTCCTCCATTTTCTTCACTGGAAACTCCTAAGTAGAATGCAAAGGGTCTGGGATGCCATTCTCACTTTACCCCTGACTTAACTGGGTTTCACCTTTGATGGTTTAAGAATGTTAATTCTGCTTCTTAACTGTGTACCTACTGAACTGCAGATAGCTTTGCCGTTTGTACCGGGTTTGAAGTTCTTAAAGTTACTAATACTATTACTATAGGAACAAGAGCTGATGTCAAGTGCTATAAAGCTTACTTGAACTTCATGTCTCCAGTACTGTGTATAAGCTTGGAAAAAGAAAAAAAACAACCTGCTTTTCCCCCTTTGCTTTCCTGTCCTCCAAACTCTGCTTTCACTCTGCAGTTAATTTGAATTGTTTCACCATTTCTACCCAAAAGAAATATGTTGTCAGGTCACACTGAATGGTCAGTGAACTGTGCAAACTCCATTGTCCTCAGTGAAACCCATGAAAAAACGTGAGAGGTATCTGTAAAGCCCTTTGACTTCTGACGGCGTTGAGTCAGAGATTGCTCAGCAGTTCCCTTGATGCCGATGTTATTCACGATGAACCCGCTTTCGCTCCTGTGGGTTCTTTTGCTTTAACAGGACACCAAAAGACCACGAAGACCATCTGATTTTGGCTGCCTTCGGCGGCCCTCCCCAAACTTGTGTTTCCAACAGCTCCCGTTCGCTCTGGTTCAGTGTCTTGCTTTCCCCGTGCTGGAGCATGTGAGGAAGAACATAGCAGCAGCAGCGCCCCGAGCAGAAGCAGCGAGCGCTGCCCGTTTGTCCCCCGGAGTCCACCGACCGGGGAGCGGGGGATTTTCGGGGCTCCTTGTGCCGGTTCGACCCCCGGGGCGCGGCCAGGGGGGGCTCCAGGAAGGCTGAGCGAGGCGGAGGCCGCCGCAACCCCCAGGGGCTCAGTCCGGGCCCCCACCCGGAGGGCTCGGTCCCGGTCACCTCCCGACCCGTCCCGACTGCCGGGTGGGTCGTGCTGTGCTTTCCCCGTCCACCGAAGCCCGCTCTCCGGCAGGGACTCTCGGCTCCCCCCGCCCGGTCCGCG
>VZTM01008421.1:60329-105960 GCA_013400555.1 Jacana jacana
CCCGGCCCGGCCCGCGGCGGGGCTGATGGCCGGTGCCGCCCGCGCTCCCGCGGCCCCATGTTGAAATCCCAGGCTGTGGGTGTGCAGGCGGTTGCGTTCGGCTTTTCCTCCATGGACGACTTGTTGGGCTTTGTTTTTTTTCCTCCCCTCTTTCTTTCTCTTCCCCCCGCCCCGTCCCGTCCCTCCTTGTTGCTGCAAACTTCTTTTTAATCAGCTGGTTCGCTGGGACAATGTGACCGTCGCTGGCTGAGAACGGGAGCAGCGCTCTTCCCCTTCGCTCTGCCTCATCCATCCCGGCAGCCGAGTGCGCTTTTTTTTCCCCTCGGCCCCTTGTGACACACTTCACGCTTCCGAACCTGGAAGTTTTGTTTTGGCAAACGCAGGCTCCCGGGCTCTCTGAAACCTGCAGTGGAAGGAATAGTATCAGCAGTTATATTGATTGCTTTGAAGGGATTCCCAGGAACGTTCTTAAGATCGGTTTTCTCAGAATTTCAGTTCTGCGAGGAGGAAAGTAACTTGAGGTTTCCATTACCTTCCCACTTGATTGCTGAAGAACATGGTTTTGCAGAGGACAAACGCATTCTCTCTTTTTTTTTAAAGTATTCCTCTTGTAACACAGTTGTGATTCTGGCTAGAAAAATAAAAGAGTTGAATGATTCACCAGGATATGGCTCTGGCTACTTGCCAGCTGTTTATTTATATATTTATGTTTATAGAATGCATATGGTAATCTACCTGCAGGTGGGAGACAGTGGCCGAAAGTGCCTTTCTGGTTAAGGTAAACCAGTGTCCCTTACTGGGGGAGGGAGGGGGAAGCACCGAGTGCCTCATCCAGCCATTCAGATGAGAAGTGTTTGCAGAATTTGTTCGTCAGTGTTACAGTGTTGATAAAATTAATTACTTTGATGTGTTGGGTTCCAAAACTGGCCCTGACGAATTCAGGTGGCAGTGGGCTGTGTTCTGCTTCCCAACTGCTAAATTGCATTTAGGGGATAACAATTAAGTTCTGCAGTGTAATGTTAAGCCTGGCAGCGATTGCAGTAGTGAGCACAGGAGAAACATGTGCCAGTCACCAGGAGAAGTTTAGGTGATCACACGTGGCGTGGGTTTGCTCAGGGAAGCAGTGGCCCACCTGTGGAAACGTGAAAAATTCAAACTTTAACTCCCTTTCAAACTTACTAAAAAGACAGTTTGCAGAGGTGCACCCAGGCGTTGACAGGCCCCTAGTCCCCAGTGCTCCCAGTCTTGGGTTTAAAATGACACAATGGTTTTATTATTAGCATTTATACGGTGGTTATGATATATGTCACTGGTAGGGACTTGAGGTAGCTGTAATTACTAAGATTGCTTCTATTATATGGAAATATTGTGGTTGAAAAGACCGTAGCAGAGTCCACAGACTTTCTCTGAGTGTTTTGTTCAGTCACTGTCAAACCACTTTTAGCTTAAACGCCCTGAATATTGTGGCGATGTTTAGGTAGTAAGGAGGTGGATCCTTACTAAACGTATGCTGTTGTTTGCTGTGCTTATTGTAGAGTAACATAGCAATTTTATGGTTTCAATGGTAGAATTTCATAGATGACTGTCTTTTTATAGCAGTTAGGTGGTTTTTTTCTATGCCAGCGTAGCGAATCAGCAAATTGTCACTTCAGAAAGAGACAAGAGAAGGGACAAAGTGATTCCTAAACTGAGAGGATTAAAGTATATGCGCACATACGAACGTACGCCCTGGCAGCTGGCATCAAGCTGACGCTGAGATCTACTTCACCACCACTGTGCTGTTATGGAAAGAAGCGTATCTGCTGGAAGATTATTCAAAATATTTGAATTTAAGTTTATGGTTTTCATACTCGCGGGAAAACCAGCATTTCTCATCCTGCAAAAATGTGTGTGTCTGCTGTTTGCAGTGGTTCCTTCGGGAGAACTGCTCGAAGCTGCTGAGCACTGAGCTGTCAGCCCTTCTCAGATTCCCTCCCGCTCTCTCTCTCTCTCTCTCTCATGGGTTCCAGGTAGTGATTAGCAAGAAGCGATCTGCACGGCTGGCGTACCCCTGCACCCGTGGCGAGGCAGCCTGGCGTCCTGCCGCAGGAGTGCCAGCAGCGACTAACTGCAGAGTTTGGACCTCGGCTTGAGCTTGTCTGACTTGGGATTATTTAAGTTGATTAGATGTGGTGAGAATGAAAAAAAAAAATAAATACTTCTGGAAAATAATCCAGATAATAGTAAGGTTCTGTGCTCTGTAGAATTTTAAGACTTGCAAGGACTGTGGATAACACAGCAAGCTGTGGCAGTCAGTTCTGGGTACAGTTGTCTTTGATTAGGATTTGTAAATCTCAAAAAATTCATTATGGATTAACACTTCTGTCAATAACTGAGTATTCAAGAGTGGAATAATTTATTACTGTGGTAGGCTGTGCTTGAAGGTTGGTCTCTGTAGTGTGTATAGGAAATCTTTCTGTTCCTTTGCTTTTATTCCAAAAGAAGCTTTGGGTCTGAAAGCTGGTGGTTTGTTTGTTTTGTTTGTTTGTTTGTTTGCTGTGGTCTGGTTTTATGTTTTTGTTTTGCAAGCTGTGTTTGTGGTGAACAGGCAAGCAAATGATAGGAGAGGTTTGAAAAGTCCACCTCGTCCAGGACAACCAGAGCAGGAAGAAATTGATGCTGCTTATTGAAACGTCATTTGTGAGGTGTCACGCTGATGAGGCTCTGTCTCTGTGGCTGAACCAGCGTAGCCTCGGGCACCATTTCTGAGTGAAACGAGCACAGTTTGGGCAGGGGGCATCAGGCCTGAGAAATAGTGCATTTTCCAAACCCTGCTCGTTGGGGGCTTTGCAGGTTTCGTGTTGATGTAGTTCTTCTCGTGGCTTCCTAGCAGTTTATTTAATGATTAAAAAAATGCTGGTGAGAAGGTAGGAGGGATTTTGAGGAGGGGAAATCAGCCACACCTGACCAGCTTACCATTACTGGTAAGACATGATGGCCTGCCCCAAAAGGGGGCAGACAGACAGACAGGCAGCTGAGATGAAACTTGGCTATAATCAACTGTTTGATAATCAAGTTGTAAAATGTGGAAAAATATTATAAAAATGATGTATCATCAAGTAACTTTTTATGAAAAATAAATATTTGTGCATCCTGTAGCTTTGGTTTGATCTAGTAGGCAGAGACTTTTCTGCCTCTTGGTGACTTTTGACTGTCACCACCATCTTTGTGTGTTTTGGGGTTTTTTGGATATTGTAAGCAGTTCAGCTTTCATCTTCTTTTTCTTATAAATATAAATATTTGTAATGGGTAGGTGTAATATTTATTTCCTCCAATTTTTAGCATTACTATGTTGGTTTTGTGTGATGTAACAAACATGGTAAAGAAGAATATGAAATAGGAATGACTAGATTTTCAGGAGTTGTTTGGTGTCATGTTCACATGGAATTCCCACAGGAATTGTTTATCTCTTTATGATAGTTCAGTCCAATGTCTTGTGTATCACAAGC
Source organism: Jacana jacana (assembly GCA_013400555.1). Lineage (NCBI taxonomy): Eukaryota > Metazoa > Chordata > Aves > Charadriiformes > Jacanidae > Jacana > Jacana jacana. Next base: position 63,818 of record VZTM01008421.1, read on the forward strand.
TTGTAGTGATTTTCATAGACCTTGTATATAACCCTGATTTTCTAGTTAAAATAAGTAAATGAATAGTTTTCCCACTGAATCAAAAAGATTTTAAGACTCGTTTCAGACACCTTTCCCCTCCTCTCACCAAATGCTGTGGGAGATGAAGTGTTTGGGGGTTTGGATGTTGTATTGAACAATGCTTGAATTGTTCATTTAAAAACTGCAGTGTGTTAATATTTGTGAAAAGAAATTGTAATCAGCTCTTTGGCATTTGAAGGCAGTTGCTGATAAGAGAGCAGAACTTGGGGAAAGTTGGCTGTGTAAGCAAATGTAACAGGTGTCAAATGACTGTATTCTCGCTTAATTTGTGCATAGGAAGCTCAGGCCACCCAGAGTTAAACCTCCAACAACGCTTTGGTAGGTCTGACATTCATCAGCAGGGAAGTGTGAGGGGGGGGAAGGTTGTAGTTTCAGTGAATGTGTGGAGCTTTTTTTTTTCTTTCCAGGTTTTTGTTTTGTTTTGTTTTCCCAGTGCCAGCTAACTGGGATTTCTCAGATTATTTGCTTAAAAGTCAGCTCTCAGACAGTAGATTGTCTTCCAGGTACACAGTCGTGACTTTGATGCTTTTTATATTCTGCAGAGTAAACTGTTTCACAGTCGCTTGTGAGCATCACTGGGGCATCATTTATAGGTCCTAATACACAGGGGTGGGTCAGTATGAAAATCTCCCCATTTCACTTGGGTTCTGCATTGGTCTGGGCATAGTCCCCACTCAAGCTGGGTGGCTGGGTTTTGGGCACAGGCTTCGCTGGCTCTTCCACAGTGCCTGTGCAGAGACCCCTTTGGAATAGTAATGAAAACACTCACAGAATCATAGAATGGTTATGGCCAATAGTGTCTAAATTTAGCATCAAGAAGATTTAAATTTTTTAAATTAGATTTCATTTTGGTATCTTTGTTAATACTGAAACTGTTTTAAGTAGAAAGAAGTCATATAGACTGTTTTCAGAACGTGCAGGAACCTTCACCACAAAAATGAACCAGAAACCCCCCAAAATCCCTGTTGCTCCTGCTGCTTTGTTGACTGTTGGTTTACCGCTAGCTGACACCACCAGGATGAAGTCTCTGGGCTCTGCGTTTAGTAGAGGCTGGTGGTATTTCAGTGATTCACCGAGCTCAGCCAGGGGGAGCCCAGATTCCCCAGGGCGGCTTGTACTTTTCTCAAGCTGGCTCTTGACCTCTTTGCTGCTACTGAGCTCCCAGCAGCAGCACTGAAACCCAGCTGCCTGGCAATGTCACTCTGCTGTGGCTCCGTGAAAGCAATGAACAGCAGTGGGGAGCTGCTAATTTAAGGAAGGAAAGTACTGAAATAGGTCATGGTCGCTTCATGTTTAGAAAGCTGTTGTGTGATGCTGCAGATTTGAGAGTTGATGGTTGAAACACAAGGCTACATCTTGCATATAGCAGCTTCATTCCCTCTGCTCATTACAGAAAACTTCCTTTTATCCACTTCTCACCAACTCCCTCTCTGTTTTCAGCCAAATGAGTCTTTTCCTGTCATTGCCCACCTCTGAGTACAGGTGACTCATGCATTGCAGGAGAAGTTGCAGGGTGAAGGTGGGAATGAACCTTCGAGTCGAGTGTGGCAGTGGCTGCAGAGGTCCCCTGCATGGGGGCTTTGCTGTTGAGCAGTGCTGTGCCCAAGGGGACCTGTGGCTCAGGAGGTGGGAACCTTCACAAGCTTTGCCACAGCCTCTGTCCTCCAGGTCTTGCCCGTGTTCAGCCATCTGTGGCACGAAGCGGGAGGCTTCTCTTCAGGAGGCCTGAGAGCCATGCTGGGGCTGTATCTGTGCTATCTCATCGAGCAGGGTAAACGCTTTTCAAATTATCCAAGTCTAATGCATAGAAAGAATGAATTCTGTAATGCGTATTAAGAGGGGTATAAGAAGTGGACAGCATTCAAGTCCTTCAGCTTTGAAGGTGTTTGCAGTGAAGGGTATGTGTGGTACTGCCATGGTTGGCCGATGCGCACAGTCCCTATCTTTAGCCGGATGGGGCACATCACTGCTTTCAGCGTGGCATTATGTGGTTTCTCAGTATTTCAGCATTACTTAATGGTGATCAAAGTGTGTGTTTGTGGAAAAGTGGCTTGAGAGTGATTGCAAATTCAGAGCTTGGCTGCTGTGAGTGATTCCTGTGGCTCTGAAGGGACAATTGCTGTGGAGTCTGTGAAGGTGCTTGGTGTGTCAGGAGAACAGGTCCTGGAGGCAATTTGGGGTTTAGAGAGTTGCTTGCCTTTTTTCTCCTGGGCAATAGCCTTCCGTCAGCCATCTGATTCTCATAGCTTTTTACACTTAAACTTTGGTTATAACAGTCACAGATGTTTTAGTTCTGTTATAAAAACACCACTGGAAGTAACACTTTCTCAGTTGTACCAGACTATGACATCTTTTGGTCGTGGCACATTTACTCCATCTTATTTTACCAGATTAAATGGGGGAGAAACGCTGGTGATCTTAGTTATACAGAATACGGTTCATGTAGCTTTAAAACAATTTCCTGGTTCTTCAAAGGAAAACAAACCTTTTCATCCAAATATAAATTGAATGGATAAAACATGCAACAATGCTGAACCAGTGCTCATGTATATTGAAAATAAAGTGGAATTCTTCTAACATCAATCCAGACTATAGCACAGATGTTCTCACTCAGAAATATTTTGTGAGCAGTAAGAAAATAAAAAGTGGAGGAAAAAGTATTAAAAAATTCTGCAAGATACTTTAGGGCATCTGTGCTTTTTCTGTTCTTTTTTTTTCTTGTTTCCCTTCCTTTTTCATATATTCCTTGTTTCTTTGAGGTCATTTTACTGTAATGTTAAGCAAGTCTGGTACTGGAAGACAGATAAAACACCAAAAAACCAAACTGCCTTTGAGCTAAGTTACATAATTTGGTGGTGCTGTTTGAAAAAAATGAGAAAAAAGAATACAGCAGCACAGATGTACTTAATACTTGTCAAAATGACTAATATTGACAGCAAAAGAGAAATAAGTAAAATTCTAAATTGCGGAAGAAAGAATTTTAAACCGAATAAACAGGGAACATTAGGGCCTTTTTTTTTTTTTTGAGATAATCATATTAATTTTGCTTGTTACAATACTTTACCAGTGTCAGACTTTTTCCTACTGGTGGCCTTAGTTATTTTCTCAAATTGGTTCCTGATATTTGTTAAATCAGAAATAATTCTAATAAATATCTTGTTGCAGAATTTGCTGTTGCTCTTTTTTTAGTAGCAGGTACATGACAGTAACTTATTACCTAATTGGCTTCTTCTTGTAAAGTGGTACACATTAATAAACTATTTACTCCCAAACAAAAGGAGAAATGTATCCCTATTAAAAGCTTTTAGGCTGCATCCTACCGTCCCACACACTGCATCTCGGGGCTGGGGTCTTCAGTGGAGAGGAAGAGTAATAAAGGCCAAGTGTGTTTCTGCTCAAGGGGGTGTGACTCTTGCTGCCCAGGAGTAGGGATGAGCATCCCATGGAGCTGGGCCCTGGGCTGCTGCTGTGGTTCTCACCAGGTACTGAGCTCTGGTGCTGGAGCAGTTGGCTGGTGTCACCTTCTGGATCCTCGTGTCTCCAACTTGTCAGGACTCTTAGAGGAATGGAGAGAGGGCTGGCAGAAGGGAAATGACTGTGGAGAGAAGGATGATTTTCCATAGGGTAGGAAAAAAAATATGGGATATCCTTGGAGACTGGTAAAAGGAAGTGCATTTGGGGTAATGATAAATGAATGTAAGTCCTGGTGCCTTTTTGTTCATGTGAGAGGGAAGCAGGAGTTTGTGTGGAAGCAAGACAGTAATGAAGTAAATTAAGTACTGACGAATGTAAGGACATGAGGATGGGAAGAAACCGGTTAACGTGGTGCCCTGGAGGTAAGTGGTCAGTTGAGGAAGAGGATGAAAAGTTGACCTCGCAAGTCAACTAAAAGGTTTTCTTTTTAAGATGACATCCGTGGAATTTATTATAGGGAGCTTCCCTCTTTGGGCAAGAAACTTAATGGAAGTAGTGAATCTCTGATTTGGTAGGGAAAACAGACACTATTTTTGAAAAGCGATGTCACATTTTTGGGCACAGTTTCCACATTCTCTGACGCTCAGCCCATTGCTGATGCAGCGAGATTTTGAGTCCCTTGCAGGAGGAGCGAGGTGGTCCATCGTTAGCAGTTTTCTTTTTAAGTGGCCGAAATTATAAGTATTTGTGTTCCGGGTACGCATGTCTTTACAGACTCAGAATGGCAATTTAAAATGTTTCTGGTGTTCATGCTGTGTTACTAATAGGAGGGGAAAAAAAAAATAAAAGTTTTGTGGGTATGAAATGTTTTAAATGGAGATAGGACTTTTGGGAGTGCCTGTCTGTTTGTGTGTGCACCCACTCAGGTGTTTTCGTTTGTTTGAAGAAATGAAGCCACACTTAGTAAATGAAAAAGTAGTTTCACCTTACCCCATGTTTTTTGCATGTGCTTTCAAAGTTGTTGAGTTACTCTATCTTCCCCCTAGGCAAAGGCCACATAATGTTTTTTTCATCCCTGTTAAATGTCAGAAGCAATATCCAACTTGTGAGAAACTTGCAGAGATACACCTCTTTGTGCATATAATGAGAAGAATGACTTTGTTCCAAGCTCTCGGAGTCCTTCTGAACAGGAAAGAGCAGGAGCAGAATTTCATGAAATATGGAAAAAAGTACATCTAGGGGTGTTGGAGTGTCTCTGACACCAAGTAGCTTGAAAGTTTTGTTGCTATAACGACTTAAATGACAGTTTAAAAAAGAAAAAAAAAAAAGACTAAATTGGAAGCTTCAGAACCTTTAGTTTCTTTAATAAACCGCTAAGTGGAATAACAAGGCTTGATTTAATTTGATCTTTCCAAGAACCTGTTGTACCAAAAGTTATTTGCATTTTTTTAAGTGTGCATTTGTTTGTGCTGTCAGTTTTTCCCCTCTGCCTTCCTGTGAAGACGGCTTGCCCGCAGCTGTGAGGGCTGGGAGAGCCGCCAGCTACCAAGTACCAGAAGGAGAAGAGTTCAGGCAGCTGGGCTGTGGTGGCTGGGCTGCTGTGGCCAGCCATTTCTGGTGATTGAGCTGCTGGCTTTGGTGCTGTGTTCAGCCTGTGAAGATGAAGAGGGAAAAGATTTTACACACATACTCACACACCCACACACACCCGCCCCTTGAATTTAGCTCTGTCTTTTGGCAGTACCAGGTTGCTGGAAGACTTCAGCACAAGAGACTCCTCCGCTGTCCTCAAACAGAGTCCTGTCTTCTGGTCATGGTGCAAGTTTAGAGCATCATTTCCAAAGCTTCTATGTTTAACAATTTTTTTTTTTTTCTGGAATTAATTTGATAAGATAGGTTTGACGTTTTCTGCCCTCACTGAGTTTCCTTAACAGCAGCCTTTATTGCTTTTTCCAGTTTTTATTCAACTGAAAATCAGCACAGGTAAATGTGGTCTGTAACCGTTCTGGAAAGTGTGAAGTCTGAACTAAGAAATTGCAAGAAAAACTGGACTGGGTGAAGTAAAACTTTTAAATTTGGAATTGTCTATTATAGTAGGCTCTGTGTTGTGAAACAGCCAGTGAACGTGGTTTTAAATATCTATAACTGTGTGTATGCGAAATGTTTGTATGTTTAAGTGCTGCCATTTGTTTAAAGAGAAAACCTGTATTTTCTAGACTTAGCTAACCCAGTCCAAAAAGAAAATGTTATGCTCTGTATGAAAAAGTGTTATTTAACTTGTGGTTCTGTTAGGCAATAGAGTAGTCTCACCCAGAGCACAGCAATCACTCAAGAGCCTAATGCTTTGGTAAACTAAAACCAGATGTTAATATGCGTGAAATGTTATTGTAATCAGTGTCTTATAAATCTCTCCTTTATTAGTGTAGTTGTTTGAAGTAAATTCTTGATGACCCTTTTGTTGCTTTGGTGTTGTTACAAAACAGCTATTGTTAGCTTGAAGCCCCCCTGCTAAATTGTAAACAACAGATAATGAGTATCCCGTATTGTATCTTTTGGGGTTTATAAAATATTTAGCTGAACAGGCTTCGGTCCTCACCTTGTCTCTGTGGAGGGATGAAGTTTCCTTTGCTGGTGGAATTCCCTAGCTCGGGAATGAAAGCAGCAGCGAAGGGGAGCTAGCTTTACGAAAAGCTAATTTGTGCCTAGTTAAATATTCCTTTGATATTTGAATATGAAGTAATTAGCTTGGATGTACTGCTGTTTACCTTTTAGGATTTGGAGGAGTCTACAAGCTGATGAAGAGAACCATGTCATAAATCTGCTTTTGAAATATTTTTTGAGGATAGTGTACTTCAGACTGGGACTAAATCTGCTTTTTGTGGTGTTATTTTACTGGTGGCCAGTGACTGCTGGGAGAAGTGCTGAGCTAAGTGGTTAAGGAGAGGGTTGGGCAGTGGTCTGGTGTCTTCCTGCAGATTGTATGGGGTGATCGGGTAGATCCATGTGGGAATCCCCTTTCTAAAACTGCTCTCAAGGTGGCTGTGTAATTGCATATGCATGGTTGCTACTCTTCTGACTTTTTAAAAAATGTGTTGTTCAATATTTAAGGTAGCCACCTACTGTACTTGACCCAACTTCTAGGAAATGGTCTATTTTGTCCTAAATTACTTCCATTTCCTAATTCAGTACTTGCTTGGTCTTAGAACAAAATAAAAAAAGGAGATTTTTTTTTTATTTGTTTTATGTGAAAGTTATTAAACTATTTAGAATCTGTAAATCATAATAGTGAATTTTGTAAAATATATGTCCTGTTATATGTGTGGTCTCTGTTTCCCTTTGTTAGACCATGTATTATGGCTGTGCTGAGGCAGTCTGTAAAGACTGCTCTAACTCTAGCTGCCTTCACAAGTTGCTTCTGATGCAGTGTGCCAGTGTTGTGGTGCCTTCTGAAAGGCTTTGTTTCCAAGGTTGGTGGATGCCAAAGACATTGTGAATAGAAATCCTATTTTAAGACACGATGAGTACATACCTTTTCTTGATCACTTTGGGAGACTGAAGTTGTGTGTGATACTGAAATGAAAAAAAAAGAAGTTTTCTTGTAATTAATTAATGTTTTACAAGGATGTTGTTATTAATCCAGAATTTTCCTGTCCCTTTTTCAGAAAAGTGTGTTGCTCCTGTCTGAACTCCAGTGTGGAGTATAGTAATTTGCTTTGTGTTTTTTGTTATTCAGGTGTGTAAGCAACAAGCTGAGACAGGGAACAGAGCTCTGAAATCAGTTTATAATAACCAGCCCTTTGCAGCCTGCCTTTCACCTGATGTGCTACCCGGAAAGTCAAGCTTTGGCAGAAACCACATGGCTCCAGATTTGTAAACTGTGCCCAGATGCAGTAAATAGGAGGGTCTGGTTTTTTTTTTTTTTTTCAACTGCAAATTGTGTCTTTCTTGGCATCAGCAGTGTAGGGAGTCAGCCCGCTGCTCACCTGCCTGCTTTGCAGTGCATGGGGAGTCGTAAAATCCAAGCCTGAGCTCAAAGACGTCAAGATTTAATGTTGTAGACTTTCCTTTCACTCCTTTTGAATAAGTCAGCCTCCAAATCCAATGTGATATATAGAAAAACAAAGTTGTGGAGTCCTCTGGCCCCTCCTCTTGCATCCTTAGGTATAGTTTGTTCTGCATCGTCACACCTGGTCCCAGTCTCCATCACAGAGCAGATTGCAGCTTGCAATTAAGTGCTTCTAACATCTGTTGGTGATATGCCAGCAGCAAGACAAGGCTTTTAGCTTCGATCTGCTGGTTTGGGAATGTTGTTAAATGGAGAAGGGAGAAACAAAATGTCAGAGTCATTTTGAAATAAATTTAAAGTAAATATGCAGAAGGAAAAAGTGGAACTAATAGAATTTACCACTTCAATTTCATTTTTAAAGCATGAATTCTCATGCATATTATGCTCAGTAGAGGAGAATTTAATTAAAACTAGATCTGTTTTTTATTACTTTTAGGCCACTTTAATGATGGTGACATTATTTAGTGCTTCAGGTACTGTTTGTAGATGTGCATTGGTGTAGGACCTGTCCATTTGGGAAACCTTTGGAAATCAGATAACAAAATCCACTTGAAATTCAAATGTTGAAAAGCATGGAGATTTTTCCTCTTTGTGTCTTTACTTCCACTGTGGCCCTGGTCACTGGACTTGAATTTCCAGAGCTGTATCCAGGCTCATCACTGCCGAGCTGTGCTTCTGTGTGCTGTGCAGGCACCAGCTCTGTCACCACAAGGTGAGCGGAGGCTCTGATCCGCAGCGTGGTTGGACTGCCGTGGCATACTCTTCTCTAGTAGACTAATGCTTTTTACAGCTTGCTTGCATTATAGGATGACCTATTCAAAATTGCCTTTGTTATTAATGTGGAGGTAAGATGATGCATACAGATTGTACAAGTTGTCAGTAAAGACCCAATGTTTTGCGTACCTACACAGATAAAAGGTTCACTAACGCATCTGTTACTCAGAAATCAGCGTGTCTTCAGAGAAGTTTAATGTGACTTCAGTAGCATGTTGTAAAAATTAATGAGAGTTTTTTCTTCACAACTATTCCTTACTCCATTTTAACAAATTTCCAAGTGCACGGGAACCTGAGGCATGGAAAGAGTTATATGAACAGGGGAGACTATAGAAATGCTGTGGTTAGGATTTAAGAAAACGATTGCAGTGTCTTTCCATTCCTTTCAGAAGCATTGCCTGAATCCTGTGGTGAAGATGCAGGGGATATCTAGTTAGTTTTGCTTTGGTGATGCAGTGATTTGAGACGGGAAATGTATCTGTCAATGCCCTGCTTTTTCAGGTGTGAAATAGGGGCACAGGGAAGGAGTGGGCTCCTTTCAATCCCTGCTCCCCCAGTGTCCCCCTACATTAATTGGGAAGCCCCGTAGGTTTATTCCAAATGCAGATGATAGAGAATGGGAGCGCTCACCAGGGAGCAGCGTTGTCTATTCCCATGGCTCATTCTCTGCGAGGACCTCGTTAACTGCACTTCACAACAGCATGATATTAATTGCAGTGAGCGGGTATTGCATGAAGTTCTTCTGTGGTTTTTCTCTGCATCTTCGTGTTACCTTAGGAAAGAGAAAAGTACTTTGTTGGACCGGTTGTCGGTGCCGCAGCAAAGCTGCGAAACACCCATCCGTTATAACAGCTAGGAGCTCTTGGAGCTGGGACTTGAGCTAGGAGCTCAGCTAGGAGCAAGGAGATGTCTCTCCAGTATCTTCTCCTCTTAATTTGGTATTTTCCCTCCGTGCTTTATCACCCTCTCCCTTCAAAAACCAAATCCACAAACAAATGTCTTAGTGTGAGTTTGGCAAGTACGTAATTATCCCCATGGAGCCGGTGGAGAAGTGAGGCACAGAAGATTGCTGCCTGGTCCAGGACCACACAAGCAGTTGGGCACCAAGCTGGAAATAAAGTGCCAACCTGCTGATTCCTTAACCACAAGACTATCTTTCCCCTCTAGTAAGGATGTGGTAAAATATCACTGTGTTTAATCCTTCTGCTCTCCTGTAGCTCAGCCTCTGTATGAAGACATGCCATGCTTCTCCCAAGCTGAAAAGGGAATATTTTGTGGTAGTGGGCTGTTGAAAAGAAAGTCTCTTCCTCTCAGGAAAGTGTGAACTCCATCATGTTAAAATGCTTAATAATTTCTGTTATGTATATAATTTTTTGCAGTTTATTGTGGTTTAAACTTTTACACAGTAATCTGTACTTGGCAGTAAGGATGTTAATTCCAATATTGCCTACTTGTGTAAATGTTTGTAACAGAATGATTGCAGAGAAATGCTGATGTTTGGCTTTAGTATAGCTATCTGAAGTGATTTATGAATAATGCTTCTTTGTTTCTGTTTTTTCTTTTATAAGCTGTGATACACTGATGCCAGAAGGAGATCTATCAGTGATCTCAAGTATGAGAAATTTAGAGAAGGGAGACTATTGGTCCATGCTAGTGGAATTTAAATATCTGTCCTCTCCCCCTCCCCATTAGAGTGCCATAACTTTCTTGTAATATAGAAGTGTTGTAAAATGGTCATGGGCAAAAAAATCTGAGGTAGCCAGTAAGTGCTCTAATTGTGTTCAGCTGATGCTGGTAAGAATGAGTTGTCTGCATGCATAGACATTCGTTTTAGATTGATGGGGTTAATTGCCTTGGTCTCAACTTTGCTTGTAGACTACTGTGCTCCTGATGCTGATTTGAAAGGAACTCAATCTACCAAAACTTTTTAATCCTTTCTGCATGCAGTGCTGAAGAAAGCATGTTTTCCCCTTGTAGATGTAAGCTTTCGTGATTATAATGTCATATTCAGGATCTCTATGTTAGGGGTAACAAAACATGCAGAGCTGCATGTAGGGCTGTAGAGAGCATGCAGGGGAGTGCGTGGTATTTAATAATAATAACAATAATCCCTGGAAATTGAGATATTGCAAATTCCACCCCTAACCAGCTTTTTAAATGACTGGCTTGAGTTTAGTAAGCGGTGATTTATTCTTTTGTGTTTTAAAAAACATACTACAGCACAACTGCAGTTTATTATTCCCGCTTTTGTTGAAACCTTCAGGTTCTGTTAACAGCTGTCACAGTTATCATGTTATCTCCAGCATTTTGCAAAAATGCAGCTGGTGGGCTATGCAAATGGAAGTATTTACTAAATAATTTTAGATGACATTGTAACCATTGTTCATCTTTTGCCATTAGATTTCGTATTTTCAAGTGACTGTACGCCTTTGACAAGCAGGCAGTTATTAGGCATGAGGACATACAATGCAGAGTAATTTCTTGAAACTGGGTAGCCTGAGAGAAACCTTGTTTTTGAGAGTTACAAATATCTCTAAATGATTTACATGAGTTATTTTGTGTCTCTTCCGTGTTGTGGCATTACCCCTCTTACTCTAGACATCTCTTTTCATTGGAAAGCACCCGAGAAAATAAAAGCTGCTTGTACTTAGATTTAACCATCCTGGAGTTAACAGTGATGATGCTTTGTTTCCTTTGCTGCCTCTGGAAACGGAGCTATTTCTGACCTGTTCAATGGCATTGCTGTTCCTGGCTTTTCCATCAAAACTAGTTCTGTTCTACTAGTTCCTAGCTGTTTTTTTCTGGTGCAGTTTTTGATTCTTGCAATTGATTGTTGCACTGGGATGTCCCATTCCCTTGTATGCACCATATGCACGTTGAAGGCGTAGCAGGTTTCCTAGTGCTCATGCATTACTGAGTTACACGATGATGCTATGCAAAGGAATCATAGAGAAAGTAGTGCCTCCACTGTGGTTGTTGCTTCATTTACTGTGTCCTGCCTTAGAGGAAAGGAGGAGATGGTCTGGAAGTGCTTATAGATGATGTATAAACTTCTCTTCCTTTACTCTGTCATATATATTTTGGTTTTTTTTTTTAGGCTGTCTCTGTCTGTCTTTTGGGTTGTCTGTGGGCTGCTTTTTTGCTGTCTTAAACACGGGCTGTTCCCTATACCAGAGCAGTAATCAAGGAATTCTGGGTTGCCCTATTAATCCTGCATCCTGATTACATGAGCTCTTCCTTAAGGCATGCAACAAGGAAACAAAAGGGGTGGCTGGTGTGCGGGACTGATTACAGCGGCGTGCTCTCTGCCCGGGCTCCGTCATGCTCTTACGTGCCACGCTGTTCTCATACGCCTGAACTCGCTGTGTGAGGAGATTGCAGCCGGACAGATTGTTCAGCTCCCAGCAGCACTGTCATGGGAATGTCAACGCAAATGCTACTGAGTCAGGAGTTTCAACAAAACGTTGAGTTTTATTGAAAGCAATTGAACTGCAATAGATGGAGATGAGCGAATACGGGGTAGTAGCGCTCTGCCAGTTCAGATGTTGCTTCTTTTCTGTTTGCCTTGTAGTTTTCAAGTGGGATATGTTTCCAAATGGAGATTGTTCTGATAATGATTTAAAAAGGATATTTCCATATCTCTTCTATACCTGGATATATTTATATTAAGTTTGTACACCATTTTATACAAACTTTGTTTTTTAACAGCTAGTGAAACCTTTTTTCATGTAACCACTTTAACTAAATGCATAGTCAGCATTTCAGCAGCAAGAGGCAGAAAATGCATTGGATGAGCTTATTGCCAGACAAGATGAACACAGAAATCAATGTTAGGAAAAAAATGACAAATGAGCAGTATGAGGGAGGAGAAACGATTTAGTTAAAAATGCAAGTAGATAAACGTGTGTATTGTACAACTATATACTTTTCACTGAAGTCCAGAGCCTGTAAAATCAGTTATGTTCACTGATTTACAGGTTGCTCAAACATGACTGTGATCTGAGTCAACTGGACTTCCCTCATAAGAGAAAGCAGCATCTACAGAGGATCACAAACCCTGACGGACATTCATTTTTTGAATCTTATGTTTCCAGATGGATATGGAAATGTCACATTTTTCTCCCTCTCCCCCTTGTCTCCCCCCAGAATTGATTATAGCTGTAGAGCTAACAAGGGTAGACTGTCTGCTTTCACAAACCAAGCACGCTTCCCTACAATTGTGCTATTTGCTTGCTGCTTTATCAGTCCAGGGCAAACTGTTCAATCTCTTTTTTTTACAGCACCTTCTTTTTATTACACATATACAGAGCACCAGCTTGGTTGTTAACATTCAGCTGGTCTGCCTACAGAAAAATAGATAGGAGCCATCCCAGCTCTGTCAACCATTGAAATACCTTATCTGCTTTTCTGTTTTAAAAAGCCAATTCATAACTCATCTGCCAAGAATAAAAACTTTGCAAACATCCTACAGTTTGTGCTGTATGAATGAATTGAGAAATTAGTCTGCTACATGTCTGGAATGTAATATTTACATATCAAATTTGAAAGGTAGAGCATCTGAAAAGAGAAAACAAAAACACTTTTGAGTCTTGGGATGAGCATATATGGGACCAGTCACCTACAGGAGAATGATGGCTTTGTTGTGGCGTGTTATGTGATCAGGGCCATATTTGGTTAGAAACTTTGTAGAAACACCCTGAAATTAGCAGAATCGTGTCTGGGCAGAGGCATCTGCTAGCAAAGCTCTCAAATTCTGGAACTAAACTCTTATTTAGCATTACATGACTTGCAATTTCTTCAGACAGCAGCCCTGCAGCTGGATTCACACCGTGTTCTGAAGTCTGGATCGTGCTACTCCTCACCACGAGCAGAAGTGGCCTTGATCCCAAAGGTGACCCTGCACAGTTCCCAGCTCTGAACAGGGCTGGTGCTTTGGATGTGGCTGGATCGCTGGGGATTACTGGTGTGCAGCAGGCAATGGGGGTGGGCAGGAGTGTCAGAAGGATGTATTTGTACTAATCTGTTACGTGGACTCTCCATGTCTGTAAGCCTGCTCTTGGAGGTGGTGAATATCACTTGCTTGGGTCACTCTGCGGTAATACCTGTGGAGGGAGGTGCTACGTGTGTGGTTGTGGCATCCAAGGTCAGAGTGGGGCTTATGCTTTGTTAACCAGACTGTGTGTCGTTACCCTTCCTGGGGTGCTGTGGAATGATGTGCCTGGGTGAGTGACAGGCACTTCTGATCACCTGTCAAAGAAGTTTCCTAGGGATGTCTCTGCTGTGGTTTGAAGGAACTCTAATGAAGTTGAAGCCAATGCATTTCTAGGCAAATGCCCTGGCCAGTGATTTTCTTGTTACTGAGAACATGTAGAATATCCCTTGTCTGTTTTCAGCCCTGTATTTGGTCTTGTGTTGAAAGCAGAGTGGTGGGTGTTTGGTTTTCCGGAACAGATTCGGTTTGAACTTTCCATGAATAAAGTTCTCCTGTGCCTGAGGATACTTGCAGGTTCTGTGGTATTATTCAGCCTTCCTCTTCTGGATAAATAGTTTAAACCAAGTTTTAAACCAAGTATTATCAATATGGAAAACTGAAGAGAAAAAGGGTAATGCAGTAAGAGACTACACTTGATCTTGCAATGGCTTCTCTTCAGATGCAGTCTCACTACCTTTATTTGGGCTCTGCATAATCACAGGGTTGAATTTCATTGGATTTCAGTTACAGGAAAATGGTCTGTAATTAAGGAGTGAAGTAAGTGGTCCTGAGGTTCAGGTTACTGAAGTTTTGAGGAATGACTAAAGTGACTCTGCTTAATTGTTGTTTAAGGGCTGACCTTTGATGAGGCTTTATTAATTTTTTTTTAATGGCTACTCTTGGACTTGCACACATAAACAAAGGCCCTACTGAAGTAGAGTTCTGTTGCTGTCTTATCCGGGACCAACTGGGGGTTTGTTCTCAAAAATCCCCAGAGTTTCTGGAATGTCTTTGGGGTGGCCCACTGAAAGAAGTATGAATGGTTTCCTGTGATGGAAAGCCTCCACATGAGTGCCATGTCCCATCAGGGTGGAGGAGCGATGGTGCACAGAAATGCTCAGTTATTCAGAAATCTGGCTGCTGCACTGTAACAGGTTGAGTTGAGCATGCAGTTTCGTTTTGGGGCAAGTTGGTGCTACTGATATCAGCTGCTGTAGATGTCCTTCCCCTCGTAGGTGACAGTTGAGATTGCCAGTCTGATGTGGTCCCAGTGAGAGGGCTGCTCCAGCTGCTGAGTAATCGCGTGAGTGTAAGGATCCACGGGATGCCTATCTCCTTTCTAGAGAAAGAAATCTTCAATGGTGTAAACCAGTAATTTTTCTTCAGTTCTGCTGAATTGCTGTTGGTGCTCATGAGCGACGTGTGTGCCTTCTGCAGTGTCTCTGCCTTTGCAGCTTTGTGCCTACAAATGTTAAACCCCTTTCTCTTTGAGAGAAGCGCAGTCACTGGTGAATGGAGTCAGAGATTCCAATAGCTGCTTGCAAGGGCAAAAGAGAAACCAGAAAATCTGAGCACGATTTTGTGGTGTTTGGCAATCAGCTTTCACACAAGAAATAAGGCTTTTTTAGCATTCACAAGCATTGGTGTCTCCAGGCGCTCACAAATGCGCAACACTCGCTGCTTTAGCAATGCACGGCTCTTGCGCAAGTGGGACGGGGAATGGAGCCAGCTGGCCCCAAGTTCAGGATGAGAGATCTAAGAAATCACAAATCTCATAACTCCACATGCTGAAGTGTCAATGCAATGGTAACTTTAGCACATTTATCCGTTTTTTTTATTTCAGAGTTGAGGATTACGAGCAGCGAGTTCTTGGGATTTGCATTCGCGTAGCCTTGTGTATTGACAGTTGTCCTACAGTCTCTAGAAACACATGCTGTATCTCATTGACTGGAAGCCACCTCAGAGACACAAGTTGCCCCCACTCATTTGCTGCACAGAAGTGCTTATAGTAATTGTAATGGAGTAGGCTTTGAGATATTTGATTGTAATCAAGTATTGGCATATTTCACGCTCCTTATTGGATATAACACCCCTCTCTCCCCTTCCATATGAATTAGGTTAAAATTTGTCCATTTGCAGCCATAAATGTGGTTCTGGAAACCAAGCAAAAGGTTCATTGTACCATGGGACATCTTATGTTTTCTGGACTGAGTCTTGTTAGAGAACATCCAGACTCCTCCTGCTATTGCTGTTTCATAGAATTAATATTCTTTCCCTGGAAAATCAGTATTTTTAATAATCTTAAGAATACAAAATCCTCAAACTTTACTATCTTGTGATGCTAGTGTCTCCTTTTGTTTAATGAAATGATGCCAGACTCCTGCTGAGTGCTCTGAACTTACGTAATAGAAAATGTGAATCATTGTGAAAGAAACCAAACCCAGTATCATTGCGGAGGGTAAATGTGCTGCTGGTTGAAGGTGTATCTTTGCAATTGGAAGCCAACAATAAATGAAGTGGGGAATCAGCTATCACAATAACTGAGTCAGGCAGCCAGCTCTGTTGGGGTGAGGGAGTAAGTGCGTGTGTGGACTCGGAGCGCAACAGGGCTGTGTAGAAGCTGCAGGCATGTGTTGAGAGAACAGGTTGAACTTAGATGCTTACACTGAGGTGGGAGTGTGTATCAAAATATCCATGAAAAGGAAGAAGAAAGGTCACATTGCTTCCAACAGGGAGAATAAAGATACTGATATTTTTTCACTGAAAAGGCTTGTAGTTGTCATGTTTTAGCCACTGATAGTGTTTGCCACTATTAAGTCTAAAGTCGGATTGTGTGAGAACTGCTGCACATCATTAGATGATGCCATTCCCTCCCCCCCGCAAATTCTTACCCTTGTTTTTCTTTTATTTTCCATACTAAGAATTAAAACTCAGTTTGGAAGAGTTACTGGGGTTGGTCTGTGTAGTTGCCTCCTTCTCTTGGGTAGTTTAAGATACTCTTGTAGCAGTTTCTTACATTAAATTCTGTTGCTGTACACAGGGACTCTGCACAAAGCTCTAATTGAGCTCTTTTTCTTCTTGGCGTTACAAATCGATATCCTCATGCTGGGATAGGTTATCTTCACCTCCCTCATCCCAGCTGAATTCAATGGCTAGAGCAGAGTTCATGTAGCCTAACTTAATCTGCTAGATTGGTGTCTACAGCTGGTCAGGGCACCACAGGCTCTCTTTAGAGTTGGTGCAGAGGAAGATGTAGTTTGCCTTGCCCTGAAGTAGCCATGTGAAACAGCTCAGTTTTTAGAGTTTGGGAGCTGGCTGCAGCATGCCTGCAGTTACTTAGGCACACATACTTCCAGTGCAGACTGTCCAGGTTACTCCAGTGGATCCTATCCATAACGTGTCCTCTTGTCACACGTCCCCTTTTACACAAATGTGTATAAAAGTGTTTGTGCCTTGCAGGATGGTGTGAGATTGTATCTCTCAACTTATTGCTGAAGTACAGACTTCTCTGTGCTCTGGGGAGTACTCAACGCCATGGACCCGAACCCTGTTGAGAAATGCTTCTTTACATCTGTTCTTGGGAGGAGGGGTGAGGGCTCCCCAGCTCTTCCCACTTGAGACATTTACTCTTATTTCATCAATAGTTTGACTTATTTTTTCTTTTAAGGTCAGCCATTTATGAATTAAAATGTCTAGAAAAATCATACGTGTATTTTTCTAAATAAGCTCAGATAAACCAACAGGTTGAAGTTTAAAAAAGGAGCAGAGTAACCAGTTCATATCTACCATCTAATTTTTCTCTCATTGCTGCTTCCAAGTTGGAGAAAACTTAACAATGACTTTGTTACAGATAGTAGAGGAAGTAATTTGAAATTACTTATTTCAGCCAAATAATGCACTGAACTGAAATGTGTTTTGAAATCCACATCCCTGCTCTTTCCACAGCTTTGAAACCAGATAGCTAAGTGGTGACGGGATGGAGGCAAATGGGTTTTACACATGCCTTACTCTTACATATGACATGTGATGAATACTTAGTGAGAGCCCTAGAAAAAGTGCAAGAGAGGTACCAGGGTTGTATAACCACTTCTGTGTAGTGAAAAATGGTGTCAATCAGATCTGTAGGCATGTTGCAGCAGATCTAGAGGCTGTCTGAAAAGAAATCAGGGCAATTGTTCCTTCTAATGTAGACATTTTGTAACTCTAATTAAAATGGTATAAGAATAAAACAATTGTTCTTGCAAGTAGGGAGTTGTTATAGAGTGTGATGGGGGAAACAAACTGTATTGTTTTGCAATTTATATATTGAAATTTAAAAAATAAAGTTGTTTTAGTGTAATGCCCTTATGGATGTACCCAGTGTCAGGTAACCCTAATCTACAGATAAGCCATTACATAGAAAATAATAGCGTGTCTGTAAACTTGCACTGTTTTGGAATAAAGTTGAAACTAACTGCTTGATCAATTTGGTAGTAAAACTTTTTACAGTTCTTTATAACAGTTTAAGAAAGAAATCTTTCATTATATTTGTAATGACTTGGCATACATGCTGTCACACACAGTCAAGTTGTCACCTTACATTGAATTAGAAACTACCGGGGCTGAAATACTCATTTGCAGTCTTGCAGTTTCCAGTTCAGGATGGACGGACATTGGGACTTTCGTACCACTGCTAGTGTTATTCTTGAACTGAGATCTTTGTAATCCATATTGTTAAAATGTTTATTGCTTGCCATTGCTCAGCAAAATACTAAGAATTGTTTCAGGGCTGTGAACCCATCCCTTTCCAAGCCAGCACTTTACCACTAAGCAAAATTTCAGCTGCCAGTGTTGTATTGTGTTGAAGCTACGGAGTCTGGAAGATGAAAATCCATTTCTGTTTGTTGCATTGCAAGCCATGTTGTCATTTATGTGAGCAATGAAAACCCTTCTGCAATCTGTTTTTTGCTTTGGTTGGTGGTTTGTTTTCTTTTTTTTTGTTTTCCCCAATTACCAAAACCCCACAAACCCTACCTTCCTTCTCAAGACTGGGTACTGGTGTGCCCGTCAGGGAGCTTTCTCTGCGGTTCTGCACTGTTGCTTTCTGTAATCCTTCGTAATCCCCTCTCTGTGTATCACTGGGTTGTTAGCATTATTATTTTTCACAGTGTGGGTCTTACCCAGTGTTTATCTCCATGGGATTTAAGTGTGTGTTTGAGTTAGCTGATGAAGCGTGTGCACTGGTGGGCACTGGGCACTTGGGAACACAATCGGTATTTTAGATCAGTTCTGCTTCTCAGTTCAAACATTCCTAGTGGCCTTTACCTTTCTTCCTCAGTTTCCATTTGGCTTTGTAATTCTACTCTGTTCTGGAACACTGATGCTTATAGTGGTATGTACTGTTATTATAGTCAGTGACTATATACATGAATTACTGAATCTCATGTATGGTATTGTGATTGTGAAGGCAGAGGAGCTGCTTATGTGATGTGACAACACAGGTTTTTGAACCCAGAGCTGTTTGTGTCCTTAAAAACAATGTTTCGTAGCTGTGAGATCTTGTTTCTGTGAATCCATCAAACAAAAGTGCCAAAGTAAATGTGACAAATCTGAATTTACAGGTTTTTTTTTTCCTCTGGGTAGTGTGAACAAATACAAAGTACTATGAATAGAAGTTGCAGTGCAGCAGTAAATCTGGATGTAGGGCGCAGGTGTGTGCCAGAGAACCCACTGGTGCAGTTAGATGCTGGGGAATGGTGAAAGATGCTTTGCCACCTGCAGTGACCTGTGGAGCAATCTGGGTGGGACAACGGGTGTTTGGGGTAAAAACCAAGCGCCTTCCCGGTGCACAAAACTTGCCTGGTCAGGCCTTGCTAGTGTGAAAGTTCACACCAGGTAATTCCTAAAATTCCGAGTTTAATACTTCCTTGAAGATTTTAATTTCTCAGGTTGTTCACTTCAGACATGTACACAAATTTGAGGTTCTTGGAGCTCTTGCTGTGCCAATGTTGCCAGGCTGATACAAGCGGGCTTTGAATGTCTTGAAGTTAAGAGTAGTTTGAAATGAAGCATTCAAATTAGCAACTCCCAGCTTTAAAATGGGCTGCTCTAGAATCTTTCATGTTCTGCATGGTGGATGTTCAACATATAATTTATTATGAAGTATTTAGGTGCTCATTAGGTGCTGGTAACTGAGTGAAAGGAATACTATTATCTAGCATTGTAAAATACGTACCCGTGTCAGTGCTGGCAAAAAGAAGGAATTCTTCCTTCCAAGGAAAATTTATTAGGCATATCTCTTTCAATTACATTCCATTCAAGTGTTGCTTATTTTACTGTAAGTTTAAAGATTATGGAGAAAAATTGATATGGGCAAACTCAAAAAGAGTTAAGAGGTACTTCACTGGGGAGGTTGGTGTACAGCTGCCTGCTGTGGTATACTTTGACTTTCTCATTTCCAACATTTCCTCTTAATTCAGAGTGGCTCTCTGCCCCCTTGGCCCTCTAGCCTGGGTTTTGAACTGTGGTTTGAGAACATTTATAGCAACAGCCATTACTTTGTAAAGTGTAGTATGCTTTCAGAACCAGTAGCTAGGTGGGGGGCTCTTCTCTGACTTTTAGGGGTTTAGGGTTTTTTTTGTTTTGTTGTTTTTTGTTTTGGTTTTTTTTTTTGATACCATTGACAATAGCAGGTCTGAACTCTCTATGCGTTTGTCATCCTAAGGGAGTTTTTTGATGTTAAAACATGAATTGGGTTGACTTTCACCTGAGCCTGTAGCAGGTCGACTCTGGTAGAAGTAGCATCACTTCTGTCCTCAGTAGGAGGGAGGCTGCGCAGGGCTCAGCTCTCCCTGCTGGGCTGCAGGGACGCTGCTTGAGAAGACAGTCTTCTGCTGAGAATAGGTCAGAACCAAAATGGTGAAAGGTTTTTTTGGGTGAGGTGAGCAAGTGGTCCCTCTAGGAGAAGCTTTGGAAAATGTCAGTGGTGTCAGGAACAGGGAAGAACCTGATGAACAAGTATGGTTGCTCCCAAATGGAGAAGGGTAGGATGTTGTAGCCAGAGGCAGGGAATAATAAGGCCAAGAAGGATAATTATCCCTCTGGTAACGCCTGTGCTGAACAGGGAAGAGGGTTCAGTTACAGCCCTGCCAGCAACACTTTGAAGTGGACCAGAAACTCCTGTAGCCTTTGGACAAAATCTGTGAGGAAAAAAAGTTGTGTGTTTTTTAATTATTTTTTTTGCTTAAAAGTTCATTTGAGAGGGTCAGGGGAGAGAAAAGGAGAGCAGTCTGCCTGCAAGGAGCAGGAGCAAGGAAGAATTGGTGCTGTGCATGGGAAAAAAAAAGAAAGGAACCAGGAAGGGAGATGTTTGAACATTTCAAGTTTGTGTGTAATAGTGAGAGAGCTGGAAGAAAGTGGAAGTTGTCTGAGTGTACACCAAGGTGACTTGGAGTTAAAGTCAACACATAGTCAATTTAATGTCCTCCTTGAGCTTGTCAAGGGGTTACCATGCTGATGCTGCCATCCCCATGGAGAACTCCAAAAAGCCCAGCCAACCCAGAAAGCAAACTGCCACTAAGAAAGACTGTTCTTCCCTGCAACCACATGGCTTTATGTTTCATTTGGTTCATGTTCTACAAGTTAGGCATTAATAACAACAAAAGCAGGCAGACAGCATCTTTCCTTGTGCGCTTTCCCCCCTTCTATTTAATAGGAATACTTGATATTCACATTCTTTTTTCTATACAAAGGGAAAACCAGGGCAGCAGGATGTTGGGGCTATAGATCTGCAACTACAGATCACAGTGAAATCAATAGGAGGAGTATGTAGAGTTTTTTCCAAGTCTGAGCTGTGACTTATTAATCTGTAATTATTTTAAGAAACATTGGACTTGGAGTAAAAATTCCTGCTCTTTGGCCATTGTTGTCTTCTGCCTCTCTGCAGCACAGAAGTTAGTAGGTCTTCCCTCCCCTCACCCCATCATTTATGCTCATGTCTACTCCTTTATAAATTATTGGCATGCTCTCTAGTTAATTTTTGGTGGCAGCAACAAGAAGCTTTTATCTTGTTTCAGTAAAGAGCAATTTCCCTGGGCTGAATATCTCATTGCTTTTGCATTGCTGCATTGTCTTGGCTTCCATGATCCCTGTTTCTTGCTTTGTAAATCAATTTTAAAAGTAAAATAAAATCATGGAGGACGGATAAAAAAAATCTTTTGTTCTGTGACAGGCATTATGTTATCTGAGTGATACAACTGAGAACAGAAGGACTGGAGGTACCTGCTTCTAAGGAAGGAGCAGAAGGGTTAAAAAAAAAAAGGACAAGTTTAAAAGATAATAAACAGGATGGATATAATCCAAGTGAGGTAGATAAGCTTGCCTGCTTTAGGGAGGGGGTGCTCTTGCGATGATTACAAGCCTTGATTTTGAGTGGTGGTGGTGATTTTACTGAAGTTTGGGTAGTCAGCATGCACCCTTGGTTTCGCTGTTGGGCTACTGAAGTGGGGAGGGATGGGCTGGAGCCTTGGTGTTAGGCAAGACAGAGATAGTGAGGTATAGAAGGAACAGAAAGACGTGAGTGAAGTGAATCTGCTCATCTTGAATGCGTCCGGGGTGTGTCAGAATATGGAAGTCCTGGTCTATTTGAGAGACACTGTTTTTCTTAACAGTGTGACCAAACTAGTACACGGACTCTAGAGTGGTAGGGTACGTACATATTGATATTTTTTTATATTTAAGTGGGATTTCTGAGCTCTCTCTATATAAACTGAACTCTGTCCTTGACTAAGGTACCTGGAGGTGGGGGATGAGACAGTGAGATGTGCGACTGTAGAAACCAGGTTCTTCCACTGGCGTTTGTTCATGCTGCTGCCTGCCAGCCTCAACAAATGTCACCAAAACATGTCAT
The DNA here is from genome assembly GCA_013400555.1 of Jacana jacana. Taxonomy (NCBI): domain Eukaryota; kingdom Metazoa; phylum Chordata; class Aves; order Charadriiformes; family Jacanidae; genus Jacana; species Jacana jacana. Next base: position 86,012 of record VZTM01008421.1, read on the forward strand.
TCCTGGACCTGCAAATAGGTCTGATGTGATGTAAAAACCTGCTGGTTTTCCTAGTGGGTTAGTAGCCGTCTCTGCAGTCGATGCCTAGTAGTGTGACTGCTATTCTCAAAGAGAAGAAATGGGGGTTTGTTGTGTTGTCCCACTGCAATGCATACACAGCGCTGGATGGTGGGGGCTCTCCCCATCCTGCCGTGGTACCAGAATGCTTTGCTTTCCTCTCAATTGATTGTTCAGGCATTTATTAACTTTATTTACTCATTTATTTATTTATTAGCGAGAGGTATTTAAGTGTGAATAATTGCACTGTTTCACTGTTGCTTTATTCTGGTGGCAGTGTTACTGTTTATGTAGTGACCGGGGTTTTCTGCTGTTGACAAAACATTTCAAATTCAAGATCTTGCTAATAAAATATTTTAGGATAAAACCAGTTGTTTTTGTAAAAGGGAAAAGGGCTTTACTAGTGTGACTTCGTTCTTTTTCCAATGAAACTTAATTCTGTAGTACTCAGGCTGCAGGGAGATGGCTGTTTCAACCACTGAAAAACTTCAGGAGACACTTCTGAAAATAAGCAAAAATTGGTAAATCTTTTCCATGGAGTAGTAAGTTTTGTTTTACCAGGAGTTTTATTGTATGTCAAGATTTGCAGTTAATTTCAGAAGCCTGTTTATATCCTGATGAGGCAGATGATGATAGCATTAAGGTTACCTTTGCGTGTGTTTCATTGCTTTGTTATGGGCACCTGGATTGAGAGGCCTGTGCCTGCAGCCTCATGGAAACCACAGAACCTGTGCAGAGACCATAGTACTGCTGGTTTCTGCTTGCCCCACTCCTGAAACAGGTTATGAAGGAAGCTTTAGCTGTAGTTCCCACAAAGAGATATATTGCAAAGTAGATGCTTGTAGTGGTTGAAATTTACAAAAGAAACTCCACAAGAGGTGTGTCATCTTCTCTGGGAAGAGAAGATGCCTCTGCAGTAGGTCTTTTGTTTTGGCAGAGAGCCCTCTGGCTTTCCTGGGCATGGTGTGTTGGTCTGTCATGGCCCCAACAGTGCCTTCTCTTTTGTCCCATTCCTCCTGTCCACACTCCAGCATCCTGAGCTGGGTATACCGGTTCTTGGAAGGCTTCAAAGTGTTGCCAACCTACCTGGGTTTGCAGGTGTGTTTGATGTCTGTAGTGCCCAGAGCAGCTCCTTGTGTGCAGCACTTAAGAGTATTGGTATTTGCGGCAATAGGTACCCATTTAAAGCCTGTAACATGTTGCAAGCATCACTTGTGCTTTTTCACTGGTACAGTATCTATTTAGTAAACCTCCATTTAGTTAACAGGGAAAATACATGGTATTTATGACTGCCTAGTATTGGGAGCTTTTGTAAGCTTATAGAAGGCACATGATATAATGAAAAAATAATTTTCTTCTGATGTTTTACTTATACTGCAGAATTCTTCTCCTTTGAGGTTATAAAAGTGCGAGTATTGCTCCAAATTTTCCAGTAGCAGTATTCCCATCAGACGCTGTAACAACAGAAGGCATGAAGCATCCTGCCCATTTCATTACAACAGAGTTCTCTAGAGTTTCTGAGAGGCAATTCTTACTATATTTGTACAGCATTATGGTAAATGTACTTTGAAATGAAAAGCAGGTATTCCCAAGTCTACCACTCAAGTACTGTTCTTGCAGAGAAATTATGTCTTTCCCCCAAATCTTCTGACACTTGAGGATAGCTGTGAAGTTAAAATAATAAAAACAGGTTAAAAAACCCCAACACCAAAAAGCAAAAGCAAAACCCCCGAGCATGTATCCCCCAAACCCTCCTCCACTCTCTGCTCCCACTGTATCCTTACTTCCACCCCCCACCCTCCCCCTCAGTAGAGGGGCATGTTCTTTCCAGACAAGCTTGGGGAGACTTACCTAGAAATCTTCTTTCAGATTTTAAAAATAAGAACTTATTTCAATCTAAATCAATGAAGAATTGTAATAATGAAAAAGCAAAGTGTTTGCGTGTACTTGAAAGCTTGCTAGCAAGTGAGCAGTCCATTTTTAACAGGCAGAACTTTGCAGAGAATGGAAGAGACCACACAATGTAGGTGGCTGTTGCAGAGTCCTTTTTGCAGTGCATCCTAGAGGGTTTCGGGCACCTGTTCTGAATGTGGTCTGTCTGTGTTTCAGAGCGAGCTTCTTTTCTTAAAGCTCTGCACTGGGGAGGAGTGATGCACTGATGAGGACAAACGGGAACTGAGGGACACCAGGAAGGGAAACCTGAACCCACCTAATTGGAATGCACCCAGTTTGACTCCTGCAAGAAGAACTGATTAATCATAAGCATTTGGAAAAAAAATAATAAATTGTTAACAATACAGTCTACTAGATCCAAAATTCAGGCAGGATGGAGTGCAAGGCCCATAAACATTACTATATGATACACAGGTGTACAAGACATTTAATAAGGGGAATAATTTTATCAAAAAAGCACCTGTGGGGAGCAGCAGGAAACGGAAAGAACAGAGGTAGCACTTTTCTGTTGCTCGTCTTTATATTTCCTTTACCTTGTCCTTGCTGCCATATGTCAAACTGCATTTGTGGTGAGGTGTTTATGCTCACAGTCTGGTGACTGTGGGTGTACATATTTATTGGGGGTTTATTTACTTTTGTAGTAAGTTTTGTTTACTTCTGGTTTGTAATTCTAGGTGTAAGAAACAAAACAAGATACCCAAGCTGATTATTTAAAAAATATATGTTAAAAAAAAAAAAAAAAAAAAAAAGTTTACAGGAGTTTTCAAGACCAGATCTGGGCATACTGGTGGACAGCCAGCTTAACAGGAGCCAGCAGTGTGCCCAGGTGGCCAAGAAACCCAACAGCATCCTGACTTGTATCAGGAACACCATGGCTAGCAGGAGCAGGGAAGTGATCGTGCCTTTACTTGGCACTGGTGAAGCCTCACTTCGAGTCCTGTGTTCAGTTCTGGGCCCCTCACTACAAGAAGGGCATTAAATATACCAGAAAGAAATTCTTTACTTTGAGGGTTGTGAGACACTGGAACAGGTTGCCCAGGAAAATTGTGGAAGCCCTATCCCTGGAGGTGTTTAAGGCTGGGCTGGATGGGGCTTTGAGCAACCTGGTTGAGTGGGAGGTGTCCCTGCCCATGGCAGAGGGGTTGGAGCTAGATGATCTTTAAGGTCCTTTCCAACTCCTACCATTCTATGATTCCATGAAGTGCTGGAGCATGTCCAGGGGAGAGCTACCAAGTGGTGAGGGGTCTAGAGAATAGGTGATATGAGGAGAGGCTGAGGGAACTGGGCATCTTTAGTTTGGAGAAGAGGAGGCTGAGTGAGGGGAGACCTCATTGCCCTCTACAACTACCTGAAAGGATATTGTAGGGAAGTGGGTGTTGGCCTCTTTTCCCAAGTGAATGATGACTGGACCAGAGTCCAGAGTTTGGATTAGATATTAGGAAGAATTACTTTACTGAAAGAGTGGTCCAGCACTGGAATAGCCTGCCCAGGGAGGTGGTTGAATCACCGCCCCTGGAGATATTTAAGAAACATGTAGATGTGGCACTTCAGGGCATGCTCTGGTGGCCAAGATTGTAGGGTTTTTTTGTGTGTGTATGGTTGGACTCAAAGATCTCAGAGGTCCTTTCCAACCATGGTGATTCTGTGATCCCTAATGCCAGAAACCAAAGTGCAGGCAGAGTGCTTGCCCATGTGTGTTGTGTAGAGGGGGGCAGCATCCCCCATTTTGAGAGACTGGACTGGGATGAAATCTGTGAAATACTGCTGAAGGCAAAACCCAGCCTGGTAGAAAATATGATTTTCTTTGTCTTACCCTGGTGAACTCAGCTGACATAGCTTACATTCGTTTTGGCTTTTGTCATTTTTGTCATGGTTTCTGTATTGAATGATGTAGACGTTAAATTCTTGGTTATGGAACAGCTTTCTACACTGTGCAGGAGTAGCTGCATTTTAATGCACCCATAGGTACATTTCTCCAGCTAACCTTTGTTAGATTAAAGACTCCAATAAATCAAAATTTTTCTTGGTAAGCATTTTCGGAAGGTAATTAGCTTTAAAACTTGTGTACACAGCAAAAGCCACATTAATAATAGTCTAAGAGTTGGAGCAAAGTGGACGAAGTATTTGATTTGCTTTGTTCTACAGATTCACTTCCCATCATTGTGGAGTACTTCCCTAATTTCCCCTGAAATCTTAATACAATGGAGCCTGTCATTTGACTATTGGTTTCACTGCTTTCCGACACCTTTAAAAAACCAATCCATTCCCTTCAGTGATGTGTGCTACAAACCCCTCTGTTTTCTGAGGGAAAAATGCATTGTTTTCTAGAAGTGGCTGCTATTTCTGATTTTGTTACATCTTAATTTATTTTAATATTTAGGATGTTGCAGTATCAACAAAGCAAGTTACCAGAGCATCTCCGTGTTATCCCACAAGATCAATATGTAGGTGTGGGGGTTTTGTGGATTTGTATATATATTTTTTTTGTGTGTGTGTGTAAGGCCCATTTGCCAGATGGTCAAGGCTTCATCAGAGCCAGACAGCATTTGAAGGATTCTGTGCAATCCTTCTGGAGCTCCTTTGGCACATTCGTGGTGAACGCTGAAGGGCTGCTGCGGGTGTTACTGGCCTGGCATACGGCACTGGCAGGAGAGAGAGCATTGGACCTAAGTAGTTGGGGGATGCTTCATCTTAAGTATCATTGAGATAACTGGGTGCACATGATTGTGTGCAATGTTTCCCTTTTTCCAGTCGCTGGGGCCTTCACCTGACTGCCATGGCTTTTCAAGTATCATGGAGAGTGGCTTAGCAACTCAAATGAATGGGTGGGTGGCTCAGACCTTTGCAGTGATGTTTTTTTAGGGGCAGGGAGTACCACTGAGCTGGGAAACATCATATATGACCTCCAGTTGTTTCTGTCCTACATGTTGTAGCTGAACAAAATTTCTGGCAGTAATATTACACTGAAGTTCCATAATTTATCCCTGCTGTCCCTGAAGTCATGTGCAATATGGGAAAAACAGCCCTGTGAGGGAATTCTTAAGAGGAAAGGCTGAGAGACCTAGGTCTGTTTAGCTTGGAGAAGACAAGACTGAGAGGGAATCGCATCAATGCTTATGAATATCTAAAGGGTGGTTTCAAGAGGATGGGGCCAGACTCTTTTCAGTGGTGCTCAGTAACAGGACAAGGGCAGTGGGCACAAACTGGACCACAGGGAATTCCATTTCAATGTGAGGAAAAACTTCTTTACTTTGGGGGTGACAGAGTGTTGGAGTAGGCTGTCCAGAGAGGTTGTGGAGTCTCCTTCTCTGGAGATATTCCAAACCCACCTGGATGTGATCATGTCCAACCTACTCTAGGTGAGCCTGTTTTGGCAGGGGGGTTTGGGTTAGATATCTATGAAGGTCCTTTCCAACCCCTATAATTCTGTGATATATCTGAGGGTTTCCTTTTACTTGTCCTCTGATGTAAACTGAGTCTGCTGGTGAAGAGATTAGTTATATAAACTAATGAGCTGGCTGTTACATAGACATCTTATGTATAATGGCACACTTTCATTACCTATATGTGCCAACTGTCCTGTATTATAGCACAATACCTGCTCTGTAGCAAATTGACAATTTTTTTCTTTACTTGTCATTGTGGGTTAGGAATCAAACACATTTCTGAACTTTGTTTATTTAATTTACTTCCTAAATGCTTCTTGTGTACTTTGAGTTCAAAACTTTGAAAACGTTTGGTAACGTTGACCCATGTCATAGCATGCAAGAATTTCACTAGAATAAAACATGGTCCCCTGTGCCAAGTTAAAATGTTTTCTGAGGGTGAGCAAGAAAAATAATGCAGATGTGCAATACACGTGTCTTGGCAGAAAACAAGGGCTCTTTATGATACATCTACCATCACTGCCTGGGCCTGGCAAAGCACTCCTGTAGCATATCTATATGGCTTGTTGGGCAAATAGTGAAGAGAGTTTAATGCGGTGTTCAAGCCGGGCTGAATCTCTCTGGGGTTGGTGGCATTTTCTTCTGACTTCAGTGCCATTTGAGCCAGACCAATTTTGTGATTGCACGTTTATCTTGGCCTTTCAGGGTAGTGTCTTTTGGAATTAGTCTGTAATCAAAAGAGAACGTAAGAAACAGACATTTTGAGTAACCTTTCCCTGATCCTCTTTTGCCTGTAAGATTTGAAACAGGGGAGACTTATGTAGACAGAAATATTCCAAAGCTAAATACAAGTTAATTGCACAAAATGCTATGCTTGTCTCCTCTGGGTCTGAGCTGGGCTTGTGACAATTTGAGCTGTGAACTGTAGTCTAAAGACAAGCTATATTCGGAATTTCACTGAGGTGATGAGTTCTTTCTTTGAATAGATGGAAAGCTATTAGTAATAACAAATTAGGGTTTTATAATGTATTTCTGTGACATATCTATACTATGCTGACTGCTGTTTCTGTGCATCTTCAAAAGATGGCTCAGCACTACCTATGAACCTGCAGCCTCTGTCTTCCCTCTGGCTTGCCCCAGTTAACCCCTGGCTCATCCCTATAATTTAGGCTCTTGAGACTTCTTGTTGTGGGACAAAACCCTTGAATCTCTGAGGGGACTGCAATGGCAGTGGTTTATGTAATTTCCCCAAAGTCTTTCCCCAAAAGCTTTGCCCAAACTGACATTTTTACACTAAGTTTAGTTCTCAAGAAGCTTACATTTAAGAAAACTTTCAGAATTCCTAGTATCTCTCAGCCATCTAAAATATTTCGTGTCTTCTAAATGGCAAAAATTTACTTTATTATGAATTCTTGTGTTGTACTTTGTTTTTCTAGACAGGAAGGGGACTGCATTCCTAGTCTAACAACCTGCAAGCTCTAAAACAGCAGTGACATGAAATCAGCCTTTTAGAAAATAGGAAGGGTGGAAGATGTACGAGTCATCCAGCAAAACAAAATGTTATTAGAACTAAAATATGCTGTTCGGTGCAAACCTGCTGATGAAATCCATGCATGTGAACTGGGAACAGCAGTTTGGCCTGGATGAGGGTGTTGATGTGAGTCAGTGTTTGGTTCAGGGGAGGGTGGTCCCTCCTCCTGCATTACTGTGTGGGCCGTGTTTGTATCCCCCCCCATCCCAACTACATGGTCCCGTGATCCACTACATCTACTGGGATGAATGCTCTGGGTTTTAAATTGAAGACTAAATGAGCCGGTTTCTCGCCTCTCTGTTCAGCATGGAGGCATAAAAATCCAGCAAAAATTTGATTTCTGTCCCATCTTATTTTAGTTTTGAAGGGGAGCTGTGAATGGGACGTATTGCCTACCTGGAAGATGGCAAGTCTTCCCTCCCCGGCCACCTTTACCTGTGGTTCACAGCTGGTGGATCTCGCTCTGCGAAGTAAGAGAGTTCATGACCGCTCTGTATCCGAACAACTCGCTGTGTATAGGTTTGGAGTTTCCCTGGGAATTCTTGCAGCAGCAGCTGATCTGGGAGAGCTGTGACACAGATCAGTCCCCAGGTGACAATGTAGGTGTCACGTAGGTGTGACTTGATTCGGTGTGCAGTTGGCTCGTCCAGTGGGCACTAGGGCTTTCCTCTGTAGGCAGCAATGAGTTACTTTCCTGTAGGAAAAACCATGTAAAAGCAGCTGTAAGACTTTGAGTTGAGTTGCAGGATTCTCCACTAGAGAGCAACCGCCCCCCCGAACCTGGAAAATGAACGTGTATGTTTAGATTCTTGAAAATTGTTTTCTTTCACGTAATATTTTTGACTGTGTAAGCATACATAGTATCTTTTTTTTTCCCCCACTGAATCAAAACAGAGTATGACAGAAATCCAAATTTCTCGTGGCAGATTTCCACTTTCAGAATAATATTCTTGGCTTTAAAAATAAGATCTGGAGAGTGGGTTTCATATATACAAAGTTGTTATTTTGATGCTTTCAAGCTTCTATCAGTCCAGACATCTTGCGTTTTTTTTTTTTTTTATATTTTTATCCCAGTTACTGAAACTTTCATTGTATTTATAATGGTGCTGTTGCTATTAATGTAGACAAGGAGAGACATAACAAAGGCCTGTTAGTTGCTAGGGGAAAACTTGGAATGTTAAATTAATTAATTTGAAGTGTTTTGCAAAAATCCATGGATGGAGGCTGTGGTTAGAAGGAATGATTTAAAACTTTGGTTAGATTGATGCAGTGCTGGCTGGGGAGCTGTTAGTGTGTGCTATCTAAACCATATGCTGAAACAGCCAAAAGGATGCTGTATTTTAATCTATTTCTATTCAGCAAACTTACTTTTGCTGTAGTGTGTGTTACAGAACAGCAAGTCTTTTTTTTCCCTCTTAGTGGAGCCCAAGATGCTGTCTGAATGTACCTAACAGCAACATTGGTTATGTGCTGATCCTGATCATTCAAAGTTAGCAAGAGATGCTGGCACCTTCTTCTAGCTGCATTTTGGTGGTGCACTACTTGGAGACATCCCAGGTGATTAATATAAACAGGCCTTTCAGAAAAAAAAATATTAAAAAAAATTGTGTATTTTCTAAGAACCTGAGGTTTTTTTGCAGGTTGTTAGACAGTTTGCTGCTTGTTCTTCTTAGCCTCAAATACGCTCTATTTGTTTTAAATAAGTTAATTACAGAAAAAAAAAGTTGCAGTACTTCAAAAAATGCTACTTTTCTGTGAACAGACCAGCTGCACGTAAATGAATAAGGGTGTTTTTCTGAATGATTTTGTTTTCAGTCAATCCTATGTGCAACTTGTTTTTGATGTTACTTATGAAGAATTCTCAGATTCTGTGTCTGTATGTGTTATAGATGTGCTGTATAGATGTATACATCTATATGTGTACGTTAATTATGCTGTTACACTCAAAACATTTTCAATAAAATCAGTTTCTCAAAGCACATACAGAGCTACAAACTGGAGGTTTCCAACTCAGGTTTGACCAACTAGAGGATAGAGGATATGCTCTAATTTGTCCAGCAGAGAGGAGAAAGATAATTACTTGCGTTTTACAGGGCTTGAAGGTATAATTCTAGGTGGAATATTATGGTGTATTGGAGCATATTTCTAACGTTACACTGTATGCAATTGCAGTCATTTCTCTCCATCTTCTGCCAGGGGTGACTTTGTAACGAAGGAAATTCCTAATTTAGGCCTCATCGTAAATTATGACTGAGCACACAAAAGTGTCATACCATTCTTATATTAATAAAAAATCTTAGAGGTACAAACCATGGTGAACTGAGCTGGAAAAATTCAGCAATTTTTACAGTTTCCTATATGGTATACTCGGAACTCAGTTGAGAAGACATAAAGGTTTACCTTTTGTTCAAAATAGGACTTGGCATTGCTTCAATGGTTTTAATGGTTATTTTTTGTTGCTTTCTTTTCTGGTCTAGAAGACTAGCTGGTTTTGCTTCTCTCTTAATCAAGTCTCCTACTTTAATTTTCACAAGTGCAGACATGCTGTTAGAGAATGAAGCAATTTTGGAAGATGTGTAATGGGTTAGAGTTCAGTTTGCTGTTGTTAGCTGCTTCTTGTCACTGGAGGTGACAAGGGGAAAGACACCTAAGGAAGTAAAAGGAGGCTTTTAATGCTCACCCTCATCCTGCATTAGTGGGCTTATTTTTGTGGCTTAACTTGCAAGCTCTGCTATGTTGATGAGCACAGAGGCAGCTCGATCTGTGAGGGTACTGCAACATCAAGTTGGAAGGTGTACTGGAATAGTAAATGGAGATTTACTGTCTGTCTTAGATAAGCTTTTTTCCAATAGTTGTCATCTGTGTTTGCTTTAACATCTTGGAAATGCTTCCTGTTTCTGCTGCTGGCCAGGTATGGAAGTGATGGTGAACCTTAAGTAAATGTGAATGATGGAGGAGAAGAGTGGGTTTTGAGTAGCTGGAGGAAGAGGGAATGCTACGGTGCAGTTGGCAGCTGTGGGGGATGGGATTTTTGGTATTAATACCAAATTCTGGAACTGGAAATTGGATTGAGGGAGGATTTTGAAAATGAAGAGAGTCACTGGTAAAGTAAGGGTTGAGAGTGAGGAGAGGAGTCAAGGTTTTCCTGTTATGGGCTCTCTTCAATTCTCAAGAGTGTGGGAGTGGGATTCTGGTTTCTTCTGGTTAAACTGGGACTAGCTTCAAGTTTACACCAGACCTGAACTTAGTTACTGATCTGAGAAATAGGATTATTGCAGATTCATAAAGAGAAACTGTAACTGATGACCTCTGAACAAAACATGGGTGCAAACTCAAATGGCAGGAGAAGTAAAATGTGGAGTTGGTAGCACTCAGCATTACTTCTGTCTGTATTTTCCTGGGGAGATTTCCAGCCTGCTGTGTTGCTGATTGCATTTCATCTTAAAGATGGTAATACCCTGCAGCATAGTCTGATGGTAGAAGTACAGCCATGGTAAACCTAAGGTTACTTTAGGATCAATTTAAAAAAAAACCAAACAAAAGTCTTTATGAGTTATGAATATATTTGAAAACAGAAAAAATAATCCTGGAGATAGATATGTTTAGGAATTTGGTTTTAAGGTATTTTCCCTTCTGCAACCTAATGTGGAGTACTGTCTTGCAGTTCCTGCTCTGGATTAGCAGCAGTCAGAACCTTGAATTTAAGGAGATTGACATATCTGTTTTATTTAACCTTATAAGATAAACATGACTGTAATAGTTGAATTTATATAGTGATTGTTCTCAAAGTTTCTGATAAATGCTAGGCATGTTCAGATATGAGTGACTACATGCTTAAATCAGTGCCACAAGAAGGTATTGAAATTACGCTGCTTCACAAAGATAGGGCAGTTTGGAAAAGTCATAGCTAAATATTTGTGTTAAAAATTGTTCCCCAGAGTTAAAAAGAAGGCCTTTCTTGGTTAAAATATCTTGAAAAGTATTTAACAGATAAATTACCATGCTACTATGATTATTTTCACATTGCTTTTGTAGCTGCTAACTGGAAACCAGTTTTCCTTGGTGGGTTTGACCCAGAGGCATGTGTTAAACGGAGATACTTTTCATGGGTGAGGTGGTGGGATGGTGGTGTCCAGGATCCTCCAGCCTCATGTCAGCGTACTTAGGCAACGTAGAAAGGTTTTTGTATGAGTTCTAAGGTGTGCGTAGTTGTGGAGAACAAAGGAATGGAATATAGTTACAGACTTGGGAGCAGTTTCATAAGGGCACAGTGGGAACCCCTGAAGCTTTCAGTGCCCCGCTCACTATGGGCAGGATTTTCTTGTGACACAAATCAGCAGAAACGCTCAATGATCTATGCTAGGGCCCGCTGGTGTTCTGTAGGTGTTTTTCAGCATATGCTAGTTTGCCACTCTTTATCTGTGCCATGTACCAGCTTGATCCAACAGAATTATCTGAGACACGTTGCTTCTGTGAATTCGATGGGGAGTGTGCAGGGAGCGTGGGGGACCTCTTCCCATATGCACCCCACTTGCAGCGATTGCACGGGAGGTGGGGGAGCTCGTGGGTGCCCCTCTGCATGGCCAGCCGGGTGGCAGGGGAGAGTAAGGTGTCTAAATCCTGTCAGAAACATAAGATACCATCACTGACCTAAATCGAGGTAAACTTTCCTGTGATTCCCGTAACTTGTGCGTTCCTTCCACATGGTTCAGCAAAGCTGTTTATATTGTAAAGGCCTACTCACCGAGCCTTGACTTTGAACCTCCCAGGGGGGTAATACAGTCACCAGAATGGAGAGTAGCATTTCATATTTTTTATTAATTTCATAGTTTACAGGGTGTCAGAAATGTGAGGCACTGTATATAATGATGTTTTTATAACTCTCCCTGTATATTAATCACTGTATAGAGTTCATATGCTACAAGATTAATTTACTGTGCCCCCTTGGGAGCATATATCAAAATTGGTTGTTTCCATCTTTTGTGGTGCTTGATATTAATGGCCCCCAAGTGGAAATTTTATTTCCAGTACATTTCTGAAATAAATTAGGCTCTTAATCTCATGTTGGATGTCACTAGGGTAGACAACTGTACTTCTACTCTCCTAAATCTTCCTTTGAAACACTTTCCCAGACTTGCAATCTTTTGTGTTTAATCAACATAGAACAATCACACGTGTCAGACAATATATGTGTATATATACACATACACACATGGATGATTATTCCTGTAAAATTCATTATTCAAGTCTTAATCTAGTACTGAATTTGAAAAACTAGCATAGTGGTTGAAAAAATGACGAACACTTAAATCCAAGCAATGCTGTAATGATGGGTGGAGGTAAGAGATAAGCTCCTGGACGGAACAAAACCCACTTTTCTCTTTCATCAGATTCACTTATGGTTCAGTTGACAAGCTGCAATCCAAAGATATTCTTCATTTCTTCAGCATCATTGCCCAAATTTTGATATCCCTGCATAGAAGATAGTGCAGCATTATACCCAGTGCATTTCACTTACATATTCATGAGCCCTTGACTTGATTACTGTAATTCATCTCCATCAGCTGGAGTTCATACTAATAATTACAAATTGTAATCGATAAACGTTTTTTTTTGCATTACTTATTGTAAGTGCAGATTTATCGAGTAGTCTCTGTTGCAGCAAAATACTCTGAAAAGGACACATTTTTCTTAGCTTACTTGTGGATTTAGCACACCTAAAAGTTTGTGGCAGGATCTTACAGCAGAATAAATCCCATGTAAAAATTTTATTTTGCAGTTTGGGCAGGACAGTGTTATTTAGTGTTCACAGTATAGACATGAAGGATTTTAGAGATAGCATCATTCCATTCAATACATTTTCCCCTTGGCACATGAGACATTGTGCACGCCATAAACAAACACTAGTCTTGGTAAAAACACATTAATCCTTCACAGCCAAATATACAGCCTTATCCTTCATTTATTAATTCTCAGAGTTGGTTGCCACATGCGTCCTAGCGGCAGCACAAATTAACTTTTCCTTTGTTGTGGGTGCCTGCCATGACGCTAATTGCAGAGTCCGGGCCTTGGAGCTGGGGTGCTCGGGAACATGGAGCTGCCCTTTGGTGGTGGCACCTCCTAGTGGTTAGCGGGCTATGTGCTGTGAGGAAATGTCACTAAAGTCGTCTGTGTTGATAAGGAGCAATGTTTTCAATGCAGCATTTTTGGAATAGGACACCAGGAGCCGTGTGAAATGTAAGCAGGACCCTTGTCCAGTCCTGCAGTGGGGAAGGAGGAGCCCTGTGCAATGGCAGGGGCTGGGGCAGGAGCTGCCTTGGTTATGGGGGTGGCCAGTGGGCAGAGGCCAGCAGGTCAGCAGGGCATGGCCAGGAGATGGTGCCCATGGGGTGGAGGAAGGGATCATACCTCTCTGCTTAGCATGTGTCAGTTCACATCCAGTTCTGGGATGTGGAGGTGATATGCTATTTAATAGATATTGGAAATATGCAGCACACAGGAAAGTTGGTTTAAATTAATTAGGATATGATTTCTAGTGATTTGGTATAGGTTACTTCTAGATAAAGTGCATGAGTTTTCCATGATGCATCGAGGTGACACGTTAATGGAAAGAATTTATATAGCCAAAGATATAGTATTTTGCCTAGAAAATTTTAGAGTAGGAAACCAGAAAGAGTATAGGGTACCCTTACAGTACATCTCGGACTACTTTCTTTATGGATTTAGGAAATAGTAATTTATTTTCAGAAGGGCAAGAGATTTCTATATATATTTTGAAAGTTTTTGCATATTGCATTATGGTTAACAGTCAAAGTGAACTTACCGTTGTTTAATATCACCATTTGTTATTTAAAGCAAGATCCAATAGTTCCTTGCTGCTGGTTTTTGTACACCAGTAGTTACACAGCACAACTCGAGAAGTAGTGGTGTTCCAGTGGTTTCCTAATGGTATTATTTCAATCTAGTGGGTTTTAGTGGACATTTAATTGTGGAAGTGGACTAATAATCACTTCATGTTTTTTTTGGCTATCAAACTTCTATGCTGTGGACTGAAACGGATAGTGATGATAAATTTTTAAATTAATAACTCTAATTGTTGAAAGCGGACATGCAGGATGCATGCAGAAGCTACCATTGCTTTCCACTTTGGAAACACCCTTTCCAACATTTCAGTACCTCAGGAAGAGTGATATTGGCCAGATGTTCAGATTTTGTCTTAGATGGATTTCTGCTCAATTAAAGTCCTTTTAGTGAGGCTGGGAAAGTATTGGTGGATGTGAAAATGGAGCAAGATACTTCAATGGTCAGACTTGCATGTTTTACTCTTTTTCATGGCTGGTTTGTATCTGGGATCAGTATATACCTCTTGATTGAAGACATTATATATATATACTTTTGTGTTTGAAAAAATTGACTCCCTGACTGAACTCTCTTCTAAAGGCAGGATTTGTAACCTTCCTGGGTGTGTATCCCTGTTTCTTGGAAAGACAAAATACCAAGAAGTTAACTTTAGCATGGTACATTGCCAGTCCAAAAAGCCGTTTTACAGGTTGAAAAACAAAAAGATGAAAGGCAGGAGGCTTATTTCCTACTGTACAGTGTTCAGCAATTTTCTAGTCCTCTTTATCTCAACTTCATGCACGGGGCAAGGTAGAGTTAATGTACTCAAAAATTGGTGAGGGGAGTGATTGTAGGTGGAGTGTGGTCAGAACTGGAAAAGGTAACTGTCCCTTCAGCTCCTCACCTGGTAATTTAAGAGCTGCTACAAGTATCAGTTGCTTTCTGAGGTCTACTTGCATTAATGTTAACTATTTTGCTGGCTTGTGCCCTTGCAGGGCTGGTGAATGTACCATTGCTGCCAGCCATGCGTGGTGCAGTATCACCACTGTCACTGTACCTTAGAGGCTGCAGTGGTCTCTGAAGCCCCTTTCCACCCCCCTGTTGCTGCTGTCTGGGCATTACACAGCAGCTCCTTGTGCCTGAAACCCGAGGAGACAGGCAACAGGAAGGAGACACAATTCAAACCCAGGGACTTGTTCTTGCTGGTGTGTTGGGCTGTGGAACGTAACTGGTAACTGGAATCCAGCTGACACCGCGGGTGTTCGTGGCTTCCCTTTGGCAACTGGCTGCTTGTTGTGACGGTTTCTCCTGCAGCAGAGAGCTAGACAGGGAAATGAATGAATTCACTGGCAAATTTTCAGATATATTAGGTTTTTATTAAGCATTATTTTCCTTTCAGCTTGTGTTAACATGCCCAAGTGCCATATGTTGCTGAACAAGTCCAGTACACACCCCAGCCTGATGATTTTGTTGGTTTTGATCTGTGTGTACTCTTCTGCTACAAAGGCTTTATCTGTACTCAGAATACTCTAAACAGTGAAGACAGCCACACACAGGGCCATGTAGTCTTAAATTTCAGATGTTTTTAGGCAAAAGCTAAAAATATATACTTAATTTCCCTTTATCTCTTCACTTTTAAGTGAGAGTTTATATTGACACACTTCGACCTGTTTCTGTGCTTTCACTTGGCCTGGTGGCAAGTCCATTTTCTTATGGGAGTTACACTGAAATACCCAGTCACAACTGTCCAGGTGACTGTGTTTTTAACGATTATTTAAGGAGCTATGTACTAAAAGAGGTCTTAAAGCAAAATGCTATAAGTGATATCTAAATTTAAATCATTTCAGTTTTAGAAAGTTGATCTCTGATAGACACGGGGAAGTCAGCCTGGCAAAGCCAATCCCTTTGCCCACATAAGTGGTCAGAAATACTCTTCCTATTTTTGGCCTGAGCAGATGAGAAAATATAGGGGTGTGTGTGTATAAAAAAAAAAATAAATCTAGTTTACTTGATTTCAAGGTACGTAACAAATTGTAGGGGCAACTGCAGTTGGTCTGCACCCAGCCGAATGCTGCAGTTGAATTGTTATGGTCGAAGGTAAGAAGCATGGACACCTCTAGGAGAGCGCTTGCTGTACCCTCCCAGTAGTGCTCTCTGGGCGGGCTTCCACAAACACAAGGAGTTACTCCCCCCACATCCCATCCCCAGCTACATAATTGTAGCCGTGCAGATAAAGCAGTCTTTGTGATGCTCGGAGACATCCTTCTGGTAGGCAGGTGAGATCGAGTCCCTGCAGTGGGCAGAATTTGTAAACACTAAGCATTGCAAAGGTGGGGTTTTTAGCAGCCTGATTTTCTGCTTTGTCTTAAACACATAACTGCTTCTGACTAAGAAGTTCATGGTGCAACACACATAATATTTCGAAGAATAATCTTATTTATTGTAACTTTTCATGTTCAACACTTCTATATGTTTTTGGAAATGGTACATTTACAAAAACCAGGACACCTACTTGGAACTAAAGGATAAGAAAACTTCCTATGCTATTTAATAAGAATACATTGTGGCTTCCATTCCTAATTCTAGGTATTGTTTTCCACATATGGTCCTTGTTCCCATTATGTGGGAACATGAAATTGTTCGCTACAGAGTATTGACTGATCTTACTTAAAGTAATGGTTTTCTCGGTTTTTCCTTTGTGCTTGTTAGAAGTCATGTTGTACGGAATAAACAGAATATGAATGGCTGCATTCTTGCTGCCTTTGTAATGTGCTCTTGCTTCCACTCTCAGTGCTGGTGTTCACTTAGCAAATATTTTTGTTCCATTAGAGAGGACTTTGGAGCAGAAAATGTAGTGCTCATAAGTTCAAATTATAAGTACCTTTCTAATCATAGTCAAGCAGAATAGTTAAATGGGTGTACACAGGAAACTGGAGATCTGACTTGCTTAGACTTGAGCTGAGTGATGCAATATTTAAATGAAGATATTATAAATCAGGTTTGGCATTACTTCTATCCTTGTATTCAATGAAGCGGACTTGCTAGTTCTTCTGCATGAACTGGTGACAAAGGCATCTTTACAGCTTTTACAAAATAATTGCACACTGCTAATTTACACATTGGTGGAGCAGTGTTAGCTAATGATTTTCTATCAAAGCATGTTTTTATATCTCTAAATGCATTGCAGATTTGGAGAGCGCGGTACCTTTTGCACAGTCATAACAGTGAGAGGACATAAACGTGGCTTTGTTTTGTTGACAAAATTTGAAAATCTAATTGCAATATACAAACTCAAATTTTGAAACAACAGCAAAGCATCCGACTCTGGGATGTTTTCTTAAACCAGGACAACTCTGAAGTAGGATTTTTGAAAAGCTTCTGAATAACTTTAGAATTTTTATTTAGCATTTTTTCTTCTTTACCGGCACTGACTTTTGTAGACTCTATATGTTTTGCACTTTCCTTGGTTTATAACTAGAAGGCATTTTCCTTTTTCACTTGTGTAAGCACCCGGTTGCTCATGCCCCTGAACAGACCACCTCTCTGTGGGTTAGTGTTGGAGCCATTCCCTTGTTTGGGAGATCTCACTTGAGAGCCTTGTGCTGCCACCCAGGGAGGGTGACCCGGAAGGTCTTTTGGGTGGGTGTCCTGTAGGAATGATTGGACCAATTTACTTCTCAGCTGAAGTTGTGTAAACTCCAGTAAACTCTGGTAATTGCTGATTTCCCCTTTATGACTCAGTAACTGGTTGAAGCCAAAACAGTATTTTTGGCTGCTTCAGAAGGTGCCTGAAGACTGTATTATTGCATTGGAGGGAATTAGGAATTTCTGTTCACTGGTTGCAGCAGAGAAATAGAACTTGACCAGGCTGTGAATACAGATACCCTCTAACAGCAGCATAGTTGGCGTTAAGTTTGGTCCAGTTTCTTTTGTATTTAGCAAACAGTTCATACAAGCTGACTCTTACACAGCATATATTCATTGTAGACAGAACACAGAATAGGAATTGAAATGTGAACATTTATCCATGCAGTTGGCTGTTTCCATTGGTGTGTGGTTTTTTTTTTTAAATTATTTTTTAATGTTTGGTTGTTTTTTATTGGTGTTTTGTGTTTTGTTTTTTTTTTTTTGTTTGTTTTGTTTTTTTGGTATGGTGTAACTAATCCCTGCAAAATGTGAGTACTGCCCTCCTCCCTAGACCTTTCTTCCCTCCCAAGCCTCCTCCACCAAAACCTTGATTTATATGAAACCTTTAATGGAGTAAAAGGGCCTCAAGAGGAGGGCTGTTCTGTGAAGTTTGGAGAGGGCTTTAATGAAACGTTTCATTGTTATTTCATATTTACTTACCAAATCCTGCCAGAATAAATTCTTGTCAAACTAGTTTTGTATATTTCTTGTCTGGTCTTGCCAATGCATTGTTTTGTATCAGGACCTTGTCTGACAGGAAAAGCGACCAGAGCAGTTCAAGCTGTGGCACAACGAATAGGTGATGCAGGAAAAATGAAGTCTAAAACTTCTTATGCAATATTGAGAAACTTTTAAAGGAACTAATTAGCAGAAGTGATGCAGCTTATGTATCAAAGCTATTTTTGACATAGATTGTGCATACTGAAATAGCACAATAGTGCTTTAGAAGTGGGTGATTCTGCTGTTGATTCTGTAATCATATGTGTTTTCTTCCACTTGCCTTGGAGGTGGCAAATATTTGTGGGAAGGAAAAAACATAAGGATATGGAAATATAGAAGTTGTAGTTTCAGTTTGGGTGCAGTTTGTGTTGATAGATGTAGTCAAGTCACTGAGCTACTATTGCAATTATCTGTTTTTAGCAAGTAAGAAAATTAAGTGATACAAAGGAAAATGGTGAAGTGATGACATGAGAGATCAGATTCTCTTAGAGCCTGAAATCACAGAATCACCATATACCCTTGACCGATGAACGGTACGTCTCTATCGGGGAAGGTCGTCCTCTTCGACCGAGCGTGCAGCATCGGGAGGGACGCACATGGGGCGGTGAGGGAGGAAGGGGACACCCGCCTAGCCAGCCAGATCAGCCGAATCGACCCTGGCGATCAATGGGGTGACAGATGTCTCAGCCAGATCGCCCTCACATCCAATAGTTAGTCCATTTCTGATTCTGCGGTGGAGCCTGGGTTCTGATTCAGAGCTTTGACTTTGTGGTGGAGTGATTAGCAGAGGAAACCTAAATTGAGTCCTTGAGGAGTACAAGATTCTTTCTAGCTCCTCAGTTTGGTTGTGTCTTCAAAGTTTGGGTCTTCCGTCTGTCTTTCAGTCTCTGATGAAGACATGAGAGGCAAAGGAGATTTGTGTAATGGGCTGTAGGATAAGGAAGGATCCTCTTTCCTTTTAGTTTTAAAGTAGAGTTTACAGGTACTTCTTCAGCAGACTTCCCTTTAGAACTTGTTTGTTAAGGAACTTGGAAGGATTTCTGGATTACACAGGAGGCTTTTTCCAACCCCGTCTGTGTTAGTGGAGTATTCAAACTTAATAAAAATTTTATCCTAGTATTTGCATTTACCTTTTTATAAAGTAAATTTTTGGAATAGGTAGTTATGTGTGCACCTCTGTATGCATGACAGTGGGAATAACCTAGTGCTTTTAAAAGTTATTCCTGAGTTTTACTTTAAAAAAGGTGGATGCTGAATTATCTCCTATAATGTGCTACAACAGTAAGTGCAGTTTGGGAAAAAGCCATATAATAGGAAAATCAGTTAATTATATAATAAGGACTTGCTTAGAAGAAATGTAAGGTAATGATATTTAGTACTTAGAGAAATTAGAGAAAAAAACCCTGTAATTTAATTTCTGAAATGACTAGCCTAATGGCTGTAAAATGTAATTCTGGAATGTAATCATCTGATGATGATGATGATTTACAGCAGTATTTAAGGTGGATGTACTTATACAAACAATGAAGTAAGTTTCACAGTTGTCAGATTTCTCCAAAATCTTTGACCTATGCATTTACATCACATGCAAATAACCAGAGTTCTAGGATATTAAATTAAAACAAATATCCCTCAATATTCTGTCATGCAACATGCTATCCAAGATTCTGTGCACCACGTCCTCTCAAGTTTTACAACCACATATGGGTTTAGAGAAATTCTGGTGGGCCGATTTCTTGTCCTGTTCCATCCTTTAAGAAATCAAATTATTTTCA
>VZTM01008421.1:106203-134972 GCA_013400555.1 Jacana jacana
TTTTTTTTATGGGTTTTTTTATGGGGTTTCTTTAGGTTTATTTTTTTTTTGTTTTGTTTCCCTGTTTGGGTTTAGGGTCATGGGTGTGGGTTTGTTTGTTTTTTTTTTTTTTTACTTCTACCTGGAAAGACTTGGATGCTAATTGCTATTTTTAGGAAGTCAGGCACTTTGCAAGATGTTGCAAGTTTGAAGGTCCTCAAATTAGTCACTTTCCGCAGTCGTGCCCGCTCAGTGAAAAGTGAGGAAGCTCTCTTACTGCGAGATACTTAACAACAGCCTGGGGCATTGGCACCATGATGGGGGAATATTTGAGAAGCAAGAAAAGATTATGTATCATGTTCAGGTTATGTGTTTATAGTATAACTTTCCTCTGTTAGAAAACAAACGTTTTAAGAATAGCACATTGAGTACTAAAGAGCACTCGGGTCATGTAGCAATACACAGAAGGACACTTTGTGGACACAACCTTATTCTATCAGTTATGGTTTCCTTTTGTATCAAAAGTGATAATGAAGACTATAAAGCCAGTCTACCAGTAACCACATGCACATGTGTCTACACATATATACATGTGTCTATATGTCTGTGTATATGTATCTTCTTTTAATTAAAATGTGGGAAGTGTTCTTCATGTAAGATTTAAAAATCTCATCTACCAGCTCTACCAAAGCACAGGTGAAAGCTATTTGATATCTTTTAAACATTGGTTTGTGTACTTTATAGCTGTCCTGTCAAAAGGAACCCCATTTACAGCTGTCCTGTAATGTTTTGTGCCTGTTGACCACTGAGATACTTTTATTTTGAGGACAATGTATTTAGTGCATATATTCTGTAAGACTGGGAATGCTATTCCCCTATATGTCAGTGGCAAGACTGACACATGCAGAGCTGGTAAAAATGGGAAAAGTATGTATCTAATCTAGGGTGATTTAAAAAAAGAACTTTGGCTTTACATCTCAATTTACATTTATTGACAGGAATAGAACTGAAAGGGATGTTTTAATGTCGAGCATTTGTAGGACTGCGTTATTACCTATATGAGTGAATAACCTTTTCCTTCATTATGGGATATCTGATATTATTTTTTTCTCCTTTTCTGCAGGATCCAAACTACTGGATACAAGTACATCGACTGGAGCACGGGGATGGTGGGATCTTAGATCTCGATGACATTCTTTGTGATGTAGCCGATGACAAAGACCGTGTAAGTACAAATAGCTACAAAAGCAGCTCAGCACACTGTGTAAATCTGTTTCCTGCACCTGTATAAAAATGGGAGTCTATGCAATGGTTTTAGGTTTTCTTCCATGGTTTGCTTAACAGATATGAGATGTCTGTTACTGTTAATGTTTTTCAAAAAGTGATGGAAATCTATTAAAATAATGGATTTTCCATCCTTTTTCATTCTTTAAAAGTTCAAATAGGAATAGAAGACTGCAAGAATAAAAAAAGCCCATACAGTGGAAAAATAACGCAAAAAATTGCATCTGTAAGTTAAGATTTTAGCTTCACGTTACCGATGGAATATGTGAAAAATATATGCTATTTTTGAACTGTGGAGAGTTGGTGGATTGTTTTTCAAAAATCTTTTTGTGAGGAATTGCTGGCTACACAGAACTTGAGAAAATAATTACACACTGCTGGGTCTTGAGTCCTTTTACTCTTTTTTTGTTTGTTTAAAGTAGAGCAGTAGAGATTTAGATTGCAGTCAACTAAGGTTTTTGGTTGTTGGCTCTTTGTTTGAGATGATAAGATACTTATGTCTTTGAATTACAGGTTTGAAAAGGGTAAGGTAAGAAACACTGTGGCAAAGTGTAAAGTCAAAAGTAAATACTGCACTTTTCTCTGCAAAGCTGCCTGTGTTTGCTGAAGCTCTGGAGAGCCTTTCAGCCTGATACAGACTTCAGCCTGTATCCAGTGTTTCAGGACTCCGCTCCTTCACAGTCAGGATCTTTAATTGCAACTGTTGGAAGCAACAGGCACTCTGAAGGCTCCTTGAAAACTGGCCAAATGATGACTCTTAGGCTTATTTTTCAGAAATAAGTAGTTTGCCTGCAGTTATTTCTTGTGACAAAATGTAATTGACGTGGTTATTTCAACTGGGGCTTTATAAAGAAAGATTATGTGAGGAGTCTTGGGACAGGGAGACTCCTTGCTGTCTGAAAGGTTGGGATTACTCAAGCTGTATAGAGTAACAGTGCTGAGTTTTCAGGAATTTCTTCCATAAAAATAGTGCCCAGCTAAGATTTCATGAAAAGCTAATTAAAACCTTTAGTTATCTCATATTGAAGTGCTCAGCTGCATGTTTAGTTTATCTTTTGCTTGCAGGTCTCAAGGAGACTGGTGCAAGTTGTCACAGTATATATGTATACACACACACACAGAGATATATTTTAAAACGTATTTGAATCATGCACTTGGCTTCTCACATGCCCCTCCCTTCAGAAGAAGTTAGAATTCTGGTGACTTCAAGACGTCATTCTTTGACTGTGACCTTGGCTTGCCGCCTTCAAGTGGGGTAATTCCTCACAGTGAAACTCTGTGGGTGTTTTTATGTGTGTGACTAATAGATGAAAAACTCTGCAACTGAAACAGGCGAAGTCATTATTACAATATTGTTTTTGTGTATAGATGGACAAGATACCTAGTAATTAGTAGTATTTATTTCTGCTTTTGCCAAGCTCGTGCCCTCTGATTCTGTGAATCTGGCACGTCTCTACTGATAGCGCTTGGCAGTTACATTTCCTTTTTTTAAAGCACCTTGTATTATTGATTGGAGAGGTGCAATATAAGCATGTACTGTGCTAAACTCTGTTATATCCTTGAATTAATCATTCTTGTTTGACCTTGATGTTTGACTCTTTTAAAGCATTTCAGTCGTTAGTCATTGTTTTTCAGTTTCCGATCTCATATTTTATGCCTGCCCTTCCTGGTTCCCTTCAGTTTTGGATTGTTAGCTTCAGATTTGATGCTTCCTCCATAGCAGGTGTATCAACTAGTTCTGTGTTAGCAGAACCTGATAGAGGTGTCTTATTAATGCAAGGTTCTGAATATACCTCCAGCTAGTACTATTTTGTATATGTACACTTAAGCATGTCTTGTTAAAAGGCATTTAAGCAGATAATGTCTAAACAGTTACTTAAATTATTATTGAGGTCTGTAGGATTAGTTAGGCTTGAAATAAAACAGTTTATATATATTTTTTTTAATTGGGACAAAACTATCTAGAAAATTATGAAATTGAACACTTAATATCTCTTTATTCATATTCACAAGGAAATTCTTTACAAGAAGACAAGTTCATTTTGCTATTCACACATCTATGATGGTTGGACTTGATGATCCCAGGGGTCTCTTCCAACCTAAATGATTCTATGATTCTATGATTCTATAATTTTGAAAATCAGTTTGCTCTTATCATGGTTATTTAGAAGTGAGAAGAGCAATTTTTGTCTACTTTATACTGCTTTTATGCCATAATTATTTGTACAGTGTCATACAAGCACAATACAGATTATGAAGCAGCTAATGACTAGCTTGTCCTATTGATGAATTTGTTACTTTCTGTAGTCAATTATATTAGCAAAATAAATCTGTAATGTGAAAAATATATTTACTTCTATTCCACTGTCTCTGTGGAGAAAATGAATGTTCTGTCCCATAGGATGAATACAAAAGCCCTTAGATACAGCAGCTGTTCAGAATGGAGTAAGAGAAGTATCTTTGCGATGGTGGCCTTCCCATTAAAATGCAGCATGGTAGGGTGACTTCATTTAGCTTCTTCAGTCCCTACATCTTGGCATTCTTTTGTAACCTACAAAAACATAAGCAGTGAGTAAGGATTAGCCAGTTGCTGTGTGGAATATCTGTGATGTGTGGTGTTGCTCCACCTTAAAAAAAGAAGGAGAAAACACGTGAAACAAGCCACATAGAAGGGATGATTTTGCTAAGCTCTTTGTTTCTTTCTGAAACTGTTTCTTCAGCCCTTTAACACAGTTCACTGAGAAAGCGCATAATGCAGTCTATCTTAGCTGGCAGGCAGCTACAACATTCTTATTACACAATATCACTGCATATGAAGTTGCTGATTAAAACTTTGTTAATGCAATTAATGGTAGTAATAGTATTAAACCAAAAATTAGTAAGTGGTCACTGGCTACTTTTTTACCTGTAAAACTTTCTTTGTAATTGTGTTGTGGTTTTGACCAATCAGAAAGATGATGAGCCCTCCCTCCCCCACCCCATCCCCTGCCAAGAAAAAGAGAGGAGAGGAAGGGATTTAAGAGATTTAGGAGTTTAGAAAATAACTAAACTACTTCAATGAAAATATAAACAATAATAATATAATAAATAATAAAAAGAAAACATTAAAAGTATAGTAGAAAGGGGGGGAAANGTCTTATCACTGTGAGAGTGACCAGTTTCTGAACAATGTGCTGTTAATTTCAGAGTTTAGTTAGTTAAAAGAGATCCAGCTAAAAAAGTAAAATTACTGAACAGAAAATTGATTTGTTTTACCTCAAACTAGGACAGATTGATTGAAGTGTAAATTTTGTCCAGGTTTTATCATGAAAAGATAGTTTCAATTAGAATATATAAATATATAAATGTTTTTTATATTTTTCTGTCTCTGTGGATATATGATATAAATGGATTGTTTTGTCTTTATTGTTTTTAAAAAATATTTGGCTACAAGAAAGAAAAATCTCTTTGCAGCATGTGGCATCTATTCCAGTCCAAAGTATGAGCATGTTTGATACTGTTTGAGGAAACTCCTTGGAAAGCTTGGACAGAAGAATATCCAATATCTCTTTTCCAGAAATAAAGGAGAAATAACTAATTTTAACTTGCTTTTAGTCAACTGCATTACCTATTTTTGTTATTTTAAAAATGCAGGTTTCTTGTGCATTTAGTGATGAGAACAATATTTTAGAAATAGGTTAACAAACTGATTTGTTTAGATTTCTTTTACTTGTAGAAGTTAGCCCTTCATTTCAAGGCTCTCAGAAAACATATGTCAACTTGACAAGTTTCCAGCTTGATGATAACATACTCGATGACCTCAGTTCAGTTTTTAGTAGGCAGACATTTTCAACAGCAAAAAAAAACCACAACCCAACCAACTGAACGAAAATAACCCCCAACCATGCTTAACAATCATGGTTTCTCCTGGAGGGATGAGGCACAGACTCTTCAGTGATCCTCATACTCTGGGTGTCATACAAAAGTACTTATTCAGGGATCTCATAGGCCCTTGTTACCCATGGAAAAAACATTCAGGAAATTGTTGTGTAATCTCGCATTTTAAAAGTACATGAATAAACATAACTTGCTCCCAGTTGAATTCTCACTGAAATAGTCACTTGTATTCTGCACAATTTAAAAATTTGTTTCTTGGGCAATTTTATATAATTTTTTCCTGCATAGTAATGCTCAGGCTGTTGCCCAGTGAAAAGCCTTGGAGATCAAAATGTCTATGTTTGGTGTAGCTACATTTCTGAAAAAACAGAGGCTTTCTTTTCCAAGAGAACATTGTGGATCTGCCATTAGCAGCCACTGGTTTTGGTGAGAAGTTGGGCAAACAGAGCTAGTTTGCAACAATGTAGGGTGTGAACCTAATGGCAATTATTCATAAATTTTTTTCTCCAAACGTATTAGGTTTTTGGTAGCTTGGGATTAGCAACCTGTACAAGTGTCACCATGTTATCATTTCCTTCATCACTGTCCTAGTATATTCAACACTCTAGTTCTCAAAAATAACCATTGTATTTTGGTGTGTGTTTAGAGTTACAGCCTGGGTTTTGCTCTCTAAATGAAGGGATGGGCTTTCCTCGCTCTCAAATACTCAGTCAGCTCTTCACGCTCCATAATTCATACTTACGCCCACTGAGTGCAGAGATAAAAACCAGAGGAAAATGGTTTGGTGTTGTCTGCAGTGAAGTTTCATGCCTAGTACAGTGTTGGTGTGTGGGGTGATAGTATCCGGTCCAGGTCACTATAAGATCAAGGAGATGTTCGTACTCACTGCTGGTTAGACATACTTGAAACCTTCTAGAAAGAAGCACAACAAGTTGCTGTTTTGAGTGGAATACTGATGGTGAGAATGGGATGGAGATTCATTTTATAGATCTGAGCTGAAATGGAGTTTGTAAACACTCATGAGATAGTTATGTATGTTAAGTAATCAAAATGCTGCTGAAATGCGGTGATATCTATTGAACTTCATTTGCATCCACTTCTAGAGACCTACAGAAATTCTGTTAATATTATTATGAATTTAATGCTTGCTTGCTTCTAGTGTGATGGGAGAAGGTCTTTGAGCAGCTTCTTCACATAATATGAAGGCATATTAGGAGCTTTTCCCAGCGTAGTGGAAAGGAAATGAACTTTTGGGTTTTGTGTTAAACATATGGTCAATTCTAAATAATACTGTTGTTTTGTTTACTTCCTCTTGGAAAGCACTGTTGAGTTAGAGAGGCATGTGATACACAAAATGTGGGTTTGGAAAGGATGACAGCATTTTGTTTGTAACACATGCTAACTTGAAACCAACTCAAAAATAAGTATTTTGAGCAAATGCATTGAGATGTTAAGGTTAAAGGCTAGCTAGGGACTGGGCAGCTGTGATTACAATATCTCACTGGTATTGAATTTGTTCTGTCACTCTTTCTTTTAGGGACAGTTATACAAGACCCGAGTTCAATAGTAAATTCTGGGTAGAACAGTGACAACGTGATGCCAGTAGAAAGAATGAGATTCTGGTACTTCTAACATTTTTTCCAAAATGTTAAAGAGCTTTTGAACTTGATGAAGGTTGCACAGATAAACTTGTGTTATCTTTAGATTCCCATCAGCACATAATCAGAGTATTCCAAGTAGTGTTGCTTGTTCTATATTTGGGGGTGTCTCTGCCTCATTTAAGCAAACTTAGAGCTGAATTTACTCTTGAATTCTCTGTGGCTCTGCAACTTAAGAATTTAACCCTAAAACCATGAACCAAGAACTGTTCAACTTTTTATTGTACTTTGGAAGCTTGTTTCTGCCATTAACAGATAAAAATACTGGAATGAATAAAAGACTGTCTAGGTCCAGAAATGAAATGAATGAAAGAATGTAAAATCTGGCAGCAAAAGCTAAAAATGAAAAAAAAAAAAAAAGAAAAGATTCTTAGTATTTACGATACCAGGATTGGCACACTTTCCTTCCTTTTCCCTCAAAACTTTGCTATCAAATTAAATTTAAATTTCAAATACTGTCATGATCATCTCCGCCACAGTGTGCAGCTTCTCTCTTTTGGTTCTGTAACTGCCTTCACTGTATCCCAGGAAAACAGGATGACCTTGAAACAAATTGTTGTTACTCATAAGTGACTTGGCAAAACACGTTTTGAGCATAAGGCATTCTTTTCTTGTAACAGCTTAAAATAACTACTTGAGCCACTGAGCTTGGGAAAGTATTGATACTGGGAATGAAACCCTTTGTATAACAATTCCATAATTATTTTCTGTTAAAAAAGTAAAAATTTCAGTTTAACAATGAGCTCTTATGTCAGCTAGTATTTTGCAGTGATTTTTATTTTAATTTCCTTTTTAGAGACTGATAATTTGATATATACAAATTTGTCAGAACTTCAGTTAAAACGAAGTGTCTCTGTTTTAACCAGGTCTTCTTGCATTAACACTATTGACTTGTTATTACTGGGATGGTCAGATGATTTTTAGGTTGTCTTGCTGATGGGTTTAAAGTAGAAAATGAAAGTTTTTGTGTAGTCTTTATTCCCAGCTGCTATTTAATCAAGACATATTAGGAAATAACATACTCCAAGTATGAGTATTATATTCTGTCAAAGAAAGGAGATAAAATGCTTGTAGTATTCCTAATAAACTAAGTTTAACTTCACAGTGTTCATGGTTGAGACCACAAAAGTCTTGGAAATGAGGAAGTAATGAAGTATTGGACATAATTATATTAATATTGAACTGTGCATTTTCCAATCACTAGGAGACATTAGATGTAACTGAGTGTTGTCTCTGTATCTGTAGCTCTCAGTTTTTCATCTTTTTTTAGCACTCTTCTTGAAATTATTAATGTCATCATCATTTACTTTTTCTAGCTATGTGAAGACAGCATTTCTGTTCATGATTACTTGTTTATTTTTGGGATAAACTGCAATATCCCAATTCCTTTCCTGTATTATTGAAGTAGTTATATCAATATACTTAGATTTCCGTTTAGGAGAGGAGTGACATTTGTAAGTGTGTAAATTAGTTTCCACAGAGATCTGAAGAGCTGCAGGTAAATCTTAACTTCTGAAAATTGAATAATTTGTTAAAAACTGTACTCTGAGGAATAGCAGCCCCATGTGAGAGTATGATATACTGGGGAAGGCCACACCAGTGTTGTGAAGGAAGTGATACCTCACAAACCTTCCTGTATTCTCAGCAGAAAGACAGCAACTGGGTCAGTACAGTACCCTACAAAATTGCCATGGCATAAGAGGAAGGGTCTTATGGATATGTAGCTTATTGGAAGACGGAAAATAGAGCATGTATTATTCGGTATATTTGCAATTGTGATGATAAAAGGGAAGGAGGTTGTGAACACTGGAGTGACAAGTTCCATTATTGTTCCATTGGGAAACCAAGTGTTGATGGTAAATGCTGGTTATCAAGGATTGCAAAAGCAGATACAGAGGGAGTAGACAATAACATGGTGGATGAAATACCATTTTGGCAAATGTGATGTGCTATCAGAGAGAGTGAGTGCCTTAGCTGAATACACAAAATAATGAGCTCTGAGCTAGCTATTACATTTGGGAAAAGGTTTTTGATTTTGCAGTAGACCTCTGGAAACATCGGCTTACACTGCAAGGTACCGCTCTGAGACATTATAAGAGATCCAAGGCGGCTTCCAGCAGCTTGTCCTTGTGTCTGCCTATTCCCCACATTGTTGTCCTTGTCCTGCCACTTACGTTGTGCAGGTTCCAGTACTCTGGACCATGTCTCTTAGCAGATTTATTCAATAATGCTGCAGTAGACTACTCCTTGCTAAAATAATGAATATTTTCCTGGTATTTCATGAGTCAGTTCACCGAAGGACATGACCAGCTGAGGAGGAAAGGCAGAGGACTTCACTTCTGGGAGTGTATGAGGTGTGAAGGAAGAAGAAAGAAGGGGGAGAGTAGCAACGTGGGTGGGCTGAGACCTTACCTTTCAGCTCAGAAGGGTGGCCATTGACCGTGGAGCTGTCAGAGTAGTCCCTGTGGGGAAGCAAAGGATAGAAAAGGGAGCGAGAGATGGGATCTTGCTGTTGTACTTGCTGGTAGGGAGCCCTCTGCTTCTTCCAGCCACAAACCAAGCAACCAAAACGATATTGTAGAAATAGCAAAAGCACAGAGCAAATGCCAACATTGATTTCAGGTATAGATTAAAGGCTTCTGTACCAGCAGCCTCTAAATAGACTCAGACTTGAAAAGGGGATGGAAAAAGCAAACTGTAGATGACTGTGAAATCAAAGGTGACATTGAGGGGTGACATTTTCTTTTTCAGTGCAAGATCTTGGGGCATCAAATGAAACTGAAGTTTACATTAGCAAACCATGTAGTACCTTTTTGTTATTAAACTTGATTGTGTGAATGCTGCAAATTCTTATATTTAGGGGAACTGTGAATAGATACAATCCAGATCTTTTTCTTTATCTTTAAAGATTTTAAGGATCTCTGTCCTTTTCCATTTCTTTTGTAATTTACTTTCTGTCAATGGGAAATCCATTCGTTATCTCTGCTCATTCTTGTTACGTTTCTTACACTTCTTTTAGGTCTAATGTGTTTTTTATTGAAGTGAAATGATCAGGATTGCCCTGGTATTTGATACAAGCTCAGGTGCATTTTAATGAATGTCTAAAGTTTATTTGTGCTTTTGTCAGTCTTAATTGCTAATATTTATTTTTGTGCAAAGGAGCTTGATTAGACTATGTCATAAGAGTAGCTATCTACAAAAGATTTTCATACTTTCCTTGATCTTAACTTTTATGATATATCAGAGTAGTTGTGATTTTTATCAAATGCTGCTGATGCTTCAAAAGGTTTTAGAGAATTTATTTTTTTCTTGAGAAGTCATGGTTTAAAACCATGCATAATGCTGAATTATCTGCTTATTTTTACTCTTCAAAAAGATGATGCTTGTAAATCTTGGGAACTGGTAATTTAAGTAGGGTCCCAATTTGTTAGAAAGAGTCTCTTTAACCTAAACTTTGGTGAAAACCACAGAGAGTGCTGGAATGATGCTGTTCTCACAATGTCTAATCTTAGTAACACTGAAGGTCAGTATGTGGCTGATGACTGCTACAGTATTATAAACCCATCACAATTAAGAGGCACTTTGTACTAAGAATATTTAGTAATTTTTTTTCCTATATCCTGTAATAATTACAGATTCACTACTTAGATGTAGATAATACAAAGCAATGCTTTGTAATTCTTCACAGTGAAAATCTCCATAGAAATCTGCAGTGAATCTAGATTTAGGGCATTATGGTTAATAAATTCATGATATTCTGATAGCTTTTCATTAATTTTAGCCATATCACTTTGTCCTGGAGGTATATTATTCATCCTACAACAAGGGAAGGATTTGCAGAAAAGGTTAGTTATGGGAATTCATTAACACTACCCTCTTACCCCTTATATTGGCAGGTCTTAAAAGAAATGCTGTTCCAACTTCAGAGATATTTCCTAACAGAGGTAGTGAGACTCATACACTAGAGGACTGACCCATATTAAAGCTTAATTATAGTAATGGATAATCCTGCAAGTATAAATTATTCACGGTTGTTTTGTATGCGAGGTAGCGTCATGAATAAACTAAGGACAAGTTTCTGGAAAAGACCCTGGACAATGTCATGTTTGTCAAAAGATAGTTTTCCTCCTTGTATTTTAATGGAGGTCTAAATGTCAGTGTTAGGTTTGCAAGCACATTTCCATATGCACAGCTTTGTGCTTGGGGTATGTTTTGCTTCATGGAAATCAATAGCAGCAAGTCTTGGAGCTGTACACCCTTTTAGTGTTCCTTGACTAATACGTTATGCAAGGGAAACATTCCTACCTAAACACAGTCTTGGTACAAAAGTTGCAATCTCAGCTGTCTGATAAGATTCCCACACTGTCACTAAGATGGGAATTCGTTAGTGTTACCCTCTTATCTGTTGATACGAGCAGGTCTTAAGAGAGTGCTGTAACTTCATATTTGCTTCCCAGGAAGAATGGTAAGATTAATACATATGCTTGGACTTTATTTTCCAGTTGAAAATAAAGTAGATAAATTAGTAGATAAATTACCTTACAAGTAGTGTGGATAATCATCTTTCCGACAGAGAGAGAGAGGGGGGAATATTTGAATTAGGTTAAAAACAGGGCTACTGATGAATGGGCCAGCTTCTTTGGGCTAAAGGCTCCTTTAGCAGGTGCCTTGGAACCAATGAGAAGAAAATAATGCTGTCTTTTTTGGGGAGCTTTCACCAGTCTACCTTTTCATACGCCTTCCTAGCAGTAGTCCAGAAAGGAAGGAGTTAAGAAGATGCTTTGAACCCAAAGTCTTCTGCTTGGTCCCCACACCCTGTTGGTGTACTTCCACACCCTGTTGGTGTGCAGGGAACTACCTTCCGTTCACCTTTAGCATGCTCAGCAGGATAGTCACTACCTTTTTCAGATTAGCATCACTGCTGAAGCCTGCTTGAGTTTATACAGCGAGAAGGAGTTCTGCCTGCTCTTCCCCGACGTACAGCATTACAGAACCATCGGCTCTTTTCATTTGTACAACCAGTTGGAAGACGTTAAGTTGTTCTTAGATGGGATCCGATCCTTGTGGGTTGCTCCACTTCCTGCAGGACTGAAGACTTTTCTCTCTAAGCTTGGGGGAAGCTTGATGGTACTGAGTTTTTATTTTCTTGGGACACTGTTTGCTTGAAGGTAACCATACTTCAGTCGATGAAATGGCAGACACACCTAAGAGGAAAATTACAAAGAAGTCGTCGTCTTTTTCATATGATCGCCGGAGAGATTCAGTGAAAGTCAGGAGACAGTCCAAGTCTCTTAGCTTTAAGTCAGCTACGCTGGGTGCTCAAAAAAAGCAGACACAGAAAAAGCAGGTTTGTATTTGGGTATTTCTCAAAAATTATCCTTACTTCTGAAATTCTTAAAAAGATTGTAAAATTTGTTGTGTTATTATGAAGTGGAAAACAGTCTCTGCTGATTGGCAATCCGTGTGTGAGTATGTATGTGTATAAGCTTGTGTGCTGGATTTTTTTTTCTATAATATCTCTTAAGAGCTAGCTAGACCTGTGGTGTTAATTTTATTGCAAGAAAAGTCTGCATCTGCTCTGCTTTTAAGACGTGATTTATTAATTCTGTTTTGTCTCAAGGAGTCGCTCCGATAGTATAATACGCACCCTTGGAGCTTTTGGTAGCGCGTTGTCTGTTTTGCTGAAAAACATGATGGGTACTGAAACTTTTGAAACTATTATTCAGATTAGAACTGTTTCATGGCTCTTCAGTATTATTTTTATTTTTAATTTTGAAATGTACCAGACTGAGAGCTTTAGGGAGTGAAATATTTTACTTATTCCAGAACAGGTAATGCAAGTCAGCAGCAGCACCTGTTCTGGTGGGACCAGTTCTTAGGGTTAGAGGGCACTTAATGCCCTGGCAGTGCTGCACTGCCATAGTAAAAGGCTTTCATATGCAGGTCTTTATCTTTTGTAGTTGGGATCTAATTAAATGAAATCTCTCCATAGAGAAAATGGAGTGTGCACTGTAGTAAATGGAATAAAAACAAGTGAGTCAGTTCATGAAATGTCTTTGTATACTGATCTCCAATTTAATCTAATATGAAAGGAGCAGGGGATCACTGATTATCAGCCATCTCTTGCTCTGCATTTGTGTGCACAGGGTACCTTTTTTAAGCTCTAAAGGAATGTTCCTGAGAAGTTTTAGGTAGCTGCGTAGAACATGAAGTATTTTAAGTCTTTGCAAATAGTGCTTCAACAAATGAGTTAAAATGAACTAGCTTTTCATTAGCAGTGTAAGTGAATTTCTAAGTGCAAGTACTTTGCAGGCCCTGACCACCACATCTGCTTCTAAATTTAGAGGACAGCATATTCACTCAGATTTAAGAGATTTCAAGTATCAGGTTTAAAACACAATGAATTTGATGTGTGGGGGTTCATATTTGTTGTTCCTGAAGTTAAACTGTTTATTTAAATAGTGAAACATTGACTAGTAGAGTACTAGGATGTTCCAGCTTTAGCGTGCTGCTTTAGTGTTAGTTATAGTCATAGCTTAACCTCCTGTGTTTGAATGGAAGTTCCCGAATTTTTCAAATATTTCCTCATTTATGAAATCGGGAACACCTTCAAAAGCTCTGACTCTTTTTTTCCCCCTCTAATGTCAGATGCAACTTGAAAAGTTAAAGTCATAAATCTAAATTTTACAGAGATGTAAAATACCAAATGTTCATGTTCATTGGATCTTTTGGAGAAATGGAAAGACTACTCAATTTAATAGTTTTATTTGTAGGAGCAAACCCATGAGTACCTTGTATTTTGATTCTTATAGGCCTTAAAGTTCATGAGACATCTCTTCTTTTGGATAGCTGCCATGGTTACTGTGTGACCTCTAGTGGTTAATGAAAAATATGCTCAATTGCTGAATTGAAGCTGATGCTTGAGAAAGTCATGATTGTGTATTTGTGTTGGTTTAATTATTTAATTCTCAAAATTCTGTTTTTTACTGAAAAGGAGAAAAAAAAACAAAACAAAACAGCTTTAAGTTAATCTTTTATGGTGTCACTTCCAGAAAAACTGTTTTGCTAAAATCATTATACACATTGAATGGGTGTCTGAATTTCAGTACTCATAGATGCAGAATTACAGTAGTTTTAAGAAACTTTTACTGCTTTGGCTTAGTTACAGCATGGCTGAAACAACTGAAATGAAGCACTCTAGACCAAACCCTTCTGTATTGGATAGATCTGAAGAAGGGCTTTTCTGCCTCAAGAATGTAATTTTTTTTTCCCTTTAAATGCCCCAGTTAACTGTAAAAAAAAGCAAAAAAAAAAGCAAAAAAAAAAAAGCTATTTTTCCTTACATGTTTGGTCTTGTTCCAATCTTTAAATCCTTACAATTAAGTGAGACAAAACTGTCCTTACCTTCTCCCTGTTCCCCCACCCCTTGAAGTGGCAACTCTTGCTACACGCAGGGGAAATGTTGAACACAAAACTTGACTGCTTTTGTTACTGTTGAACTTTTGAAGCACTGAAGAGAATGATGGGTTTGAAGATAGGAATCTGATCAGTTTTTAACCAGCCAGCCAAACTCTGCTCAATACAGTGCAACTTCTGTGATTACTCAGGCGTGTTCCAGGCCTGAGTTGTGGAGCGAGCAATAGTTCAGTTACTGCAGCAGAACAAAAATTACTTAAAAATTTCTTTTTTGTGACTCGAATCTCATTTTCTTTTTTTCTTCCTTCCATTCTTTCTTTAAAAAAAAGCCCAGCAAACCATCATTTTTCCAATGGATGCTTGACATCTGAGAACATTTAAAACTCTGCTTTGGTCTTTGCTGTTTTAGGAGACAATAGCAGACTTTGCTGCTCACAATATATGTGGTTTTACTTGGGTAGTTCCCTGGAGGAACAAAACTATGGCTCTGCTTATACAGGGAGACAAGTCAAAATTAGTTTTGGTAGATTGATATCAATCAAAGTCTGTTAAAACAATAATACTCTACAAAATCCTTTTCTGCTTTCCTGGCCTTTGTATTACTGCCTTCTTGGTAGAGTTTGATTTCTTTTTTTCCTTTTTGTGGCAAAATTTCCATTTTGATTTTTTTTTCCCCATAAAACATTAGGGTTCATAAATCACTAGTAAAATATTAATGAGAATCTGAGAACAATTTAAAAAGGCATTTGTCAGTTTCTGAGCTATGATATGGCTGTTTTTAAGGCAGATTTCTGCACTTCTCTTGCTTTTCTGATCTTTTTTTTTTCTATTTGTGTTAGCTTAGCTAATTTATTAGAAATTGAAAATCATGAAGTGTTCAAACCCAACATTTTCAAATATCCCACTGAATGTAAAAATGAACCTCTTAAAGATAATCTTCCCATTAAGTTACTTATTACTACTAGTCACTTTTTTTTTGTTCTGTTGATTTCCCTAGACCTATCTGATCTGAGGTAGAAAATCTGATGGTAATTACTTTCACTGGCTGCTGATATTGTCAGATTAATTCATCTGGATGGAAAACCACATTACCGAAATATGTAGGCTGTAACTTCTCAGGTGTATTAGTATTATGCAACACAATCTATGAAATGCTTGATAGTTTTAGGAGTAGTTGCTTTGCTTATGTTCTGAATGAAGAACAGTTACATGAGGTAAAACTTAGAGTTTTAAGAAAATTCGAGATCTAGATCCTTATATGCAGGGAAACATAAAAAAGAGATCCAGTGCTATTTTTAGCTGCTACGTGAGAGCCTCTCAAGTCCTGTTTC
Source organism: Jacana jacana (assembly GCA_013400555.1). Lineage (NCBI taxonomy): Eukaryota > Metazoa > Chordata > Aves > Charadriiformes > Jacanidae > Jacana > Jacana jacana. Next base: position 121,748 of record VZTM01008421.1, read on the forward strand.
TCTCTGTCATCGCCAGCTGACTGATTACAATGACATGGGCTGGGGCCTCAGTGGATTAATTAAGATCTGAAGCTGCTTTCCTGAAAACTGCTTATGTTTTGGATACAAAGTTTTGGAACTTGGCAGGGGTTCAGGCTCATACAAGGGTATAAAGAGCTTCCATAGAGTGCAGATTCATGGTTTGTTCCCATATATTTCTATTTTTTTTCCATGGAACACTACAGAATTCTGCTAAATAACTTCTTTTTTTTTTTTTTTTTATTTCTATTTCCTGCCTCATTCACTGGATTAGATGGAAGAGCACTGAGGAGAGTCTGTTAGGTTGAATTTAGTTCTGGCATTGTTTGAAATCCTGAAATCCCTTTGCTAAACACAAGATGGTCTTACCTTGACTGCAGTTGAGCTTGCAACTACTTCCCACATCTCTGGATTTGTNTTTTTTCGTTTTCCTTTCCTTTAAACTCTGTAATTCCAGAACTGTGTGGGACATGCCATCCGCTATCCCAGGTGTGGAACAATATGTACAAAGAAGGTGTTGTTAGAAATCCTCCGAATCCCTGTGTTTAACTATGACTCAGTTAATAGGAGTGCTCCAGATCGCTTGTTCTGAGCGTCTGAGAGCAGGCAAAGGCCTATGAGTCTAAATTTGTGCTTTCTTGTTAGAAGGAAACGTTGGGCAGAGAAGCAGCTCTGGGAATGTTAGGGATGTGAGGGAAGGGGGCTGCTCAAAGAGAGCAATGGTTTGTCACATTAAACTCTGTGCTAAGGAAGATATGTAGTAGATGTGCCAGGTGTGGTGCTAGTGGTGCGTGACAGGTCTGGTGAGCAAAACCCATAGCAGCAATGCCAGCAAAGCAAATTATTTGTAATCTATGTATAGAATCATGAAATGGTTTGGGTTGGAAGGGACCTTAAAGACCATCTGCTTCCAACCCCCCTGCCATGGACAGGGACACCTTCCACTAGACCCAGCCTTGAAGATACATGCCCTGTTTAGATACCTAAACAGTAAATAAAAGTTAAGGATGAGAAGAGTCTCAAATAATTGTTTTTTTTTTGAAAACCATGATCTGTGATTTCTTCTATTGATTTTCTTCTTATCTTTTGCAAGAGCTTATTTGAAGTCCCTTGGGAATCTTGAATATCTCCTTTGGGGGGAAGGAAGTCAGTTTTAAGTGCAAGTCCTTAGGATTTGTTGTGAAAATCTGATCCTGTTTCTTTTAAAGTGAAACCAGACAAGCCCGTAAAGAGAAAAAGCATGTGATGTGTGTAACAGAGCACTGGGAGATAAGAGTGTGTAGGTTCCTCTGGCAGTTGAGTTGTTAGAAGAAACTTGGCCTATCAAGACTCACTCAATCTGGAGCATGGCCGGCTGTTAACCATGGTGGTTAGCTATTATTATTAAAACTGTGATTATAGCAGGGCAATGTGAGTTGTAGCTGGTGAAGTGGGGCCACCTCAAGTTGAATGCAGATTGTTGTGGTAGGGAGAGACTTGGCCATCGTCAGCCTTCAGCTCCTGCTTTCCTTTTCTTTCTGAGGCTTGTTTGCAGAGATTGTGGTAGATCTGTGTATTAGAGTGCCTGCTATGGCAGTATAAATCATTGTGCCTTGGTGGTGTTGGCTGTGATGGTGTTGGTTAGTGCCTTCCTCTGTGCTGATTTCCAGCATACTGGGAGAGAAGTTGCCCTCTCACAGAGGTGGCAGGTTTCTTCCCGTGGCCTGTTGTCCTGGCTGTTAATGTGGCATCACATATGCTCATACCATCTCAGGAAATATTTTGTTGTGGTCTTGAAATAACAGCACATTGTCAGGAGCGTTTATAGGTGATTTTTTTATGCAAGCAAAATATTAGGCATTATTTTGACAATTTTTCTGAGTAATTGTTGTTGTAACTCATGTAGGAGTTAGACAATTAATCACATTTCTGTATTCCTAAAGGTGTGACTTCATGATGGATTTTAGCTGATCTAAGGCCGTGGTGCTGTGAAGAAGGGTGGTCTTGTACTCCCTCCGGCCATGGCCACACTTCCCACCTCTCCCAGGCACTGGCATTAGTTGTTGGTTGTGCTGATTAGCCTGAAAACTAACCCTACTGGGGAAAAGGACTGTGGTCATAGAAGAAAGGGTAGAGACAAAGATCTCTGCTGCGAGGAGCAGCATGGAGGCTGGGGGCAGCTTTGTTACCACCGGAGACATGGATGTTATGGCAGAGCATGAGCCTTCCTCAGCAAGGTCTGGTGAGAACGACCCTCAGGGCTCCAACCCTGCCAGCTGAGGGAGGAGTGAAATGGCAGGTTGGGTGTCTGATTTGGCAGCGCACAGTGGCACCCTGTGCAGACACGGGAGGAGGTGCAAATGGAGGGCAAGTACTCAGCCTTGCCTGTGTCCACAAAGGGTTGGTAGTGACTCACAGAAGACCGGGTTAAGTTTGGCCAAATGCAGTGTGCTGAGCTGATGGGTTCTGCCTGTATTCACCAGACTTCTCATAGCTGGAAATGCCCATTCTGCCTGAGTTGATGCATGGGATCTGCTGTTGAAATGTAGGTGCACACCAAGGAGAGCGAGAAACAGTGTTACAGAACTGCAGAGTGATTGATGCTGGAAGGGACCTCTGGAGTCACATGGTACAGCCCCCTGCTCCAGACTGGACCAGTTTGACCAGAGCCTGTGCAGTCTGGATCTGAGCATCTCCAGGGATGGAGATTGCACACCTCTCTGGGCACTTGTTTCAGTGTCCGCTGCCAGGGTGAAAAAGTGTTTCCAATGCCTAATCTGAATTCCCCCTGTTGCAACTACTGTCACTACTGCTTCTCCTCCCACTACTGGTCACTCCCAGCTCTGTTTTCTCTCTGCTATCTCACTAGGCCATAGAAGTCAACGACAAGCTTCTCTTTCAGACTCCTCTTAAAACCAAATAAGCCCAGGTCTCTTGGCATGTCCTTCTATGTCCTGTGGTACACCCCCAACCCTGCTGGTTGGCTGGATGTGCCAGCTGCACTCCTGCTATCACAGCCCAGTGCCCAGGCAGCTGCCTTCACCAGGAGGTCACGCTCCTGACTTGTCTTCGAGCGTTGTCCTGGAGGGGTCTGCCCCTTGTTGACTGCAAACCTACTCCGCACCCAGCCAGTACTGCTACATACCCATTATTCATTTAAAATTCTTGGTGGTGTTCCATGATTAGCAAGGAAGCAACAAACTTTTCAAAAAATAAAATCCCCGCCTGTCTGTTGTATGTGTTTTTCTTGCTGCTTATTTGTTATTTGTGCAGGATTGTATCCTCAAAATTAAGATGATGCATTTCAAAAGACACTGTTGTCAGCTGCAGTAATGCCTTTTTAAGTTTAGCCATACTATTCCAATTAAAGGAGGGAAAAAAACCCAAATACAAACTAGGTGGAAAAAAAGAAAAGAAAAAATAATGATTTCTAGACATACCTAAGTAGTAACATTCTATTTCAAAATGCTGGTATTCCCCCTTTGGCAGAAACAGAAAACTAGTATTTTAGTACCCTTCAGTACTGAAAGTGCCTTTGAAGCACTCTGCCATGGTTTTTGTGGAATGATGATGCTTGCATGCCTTAAGTCTTCCGTTATTTTATATTGTGTAAGAAAGATTTTGACATGTATTTTGAAGTTACTGAAGTTCTCAGTGCGTGGTCTTTACCTTCATTTTAATACTAGTGGAGAAACCTACAGTTTAATGTTACAGAATTCACTGATGGAAAATTATTTTCTCTCTTTTCCAACTATCAAGTTTGTCACTTTTGTAATTGTTGCCCCTTGTTATTCTGTGTGAGAGTGAGTGAACATTTTGCTTTATGCAAGTTGATTTTAATGTTTCTTGACAAAAAGGAAGGAAAGTTAATTTTAATAATCTAAAAATATGTCCCCTGGCTCCAAGTATAGTTCTCAGATAAAAAGCAAGCAGTGCTTTGCTTTCTCAGCAATTTCTGTCACTTGAAGTGTGAATTGATCATGGAGGTAATAGCACATGGGGAAAATCCGGTGGGAGCTGTCTGATTTTGTATGTGTTTCCGTTCAAGCACTTACGTTCTTTTGATTTGTGGGCTGTAATTTTCACTGACAGTATTAGCGCCTTCTAGAAGAACAGCCCCTGACAGATGATATCCATCTAACCAGCTGCTGCCTAATCTGACTTCAGGCTGCTGATTGCATTATCTGACTGATTTGAAATACAGTAAATATTAATGGCTGTTCATCTGTTATTTAAAATAAATAGAAAGTAGTTGAGAGAGTGATGGTCACATTTCACGCTTCTGCTGTAACTAGCTTCTTGTCATCTGTGGTGATGGTATCAGCTTTTGTGACTGACAGCTTTTCTTCTCGGGTAATTTCTTTGGGAAAACTCAATGTTGTTTTAATTTTCATTTTTCTCACACAGCCTTTATTATTGTAGTTCTCAATATGGTCAGAAATAGTGAGAGGGCTCGTGTAGTGTAAGTTTAAAACTGAAAAATCAAGATCTTAGTTTCGTTGTTAATCTTATGAAAATTACTTTTCTCATGAATTAGATGTAGGCAAGAAACAATTAATAAAGTTAAGAAAATAAAAAAAAATGTATAACAGATTTATATTCAAGCAGAGATAGAACTTCTTGTAGGAATACAGTGGTTTCAAAAATCTTTCCTTCGAGATTTCTGAAGCACAGGATACGGTTTATCACCAAAAGCTGCAAAGAAGTTAAAGATGTGCTGAACAGGATGGTGGTTATGGTTCTTCCTAATGATAAAAGTGAGCACAGGGGTTTGAACATGTATCTGCTGTATGCCATATGTATTAAAATAGTTGGTTAGAAAGCATAGTATAAACATAAAACCTCTTATTTCTGTGCTGATCATTCTTAATATAAATTATGGAAAGTTTTCATAATAGAGTTTTCTACTTCATCTCTTAATGTTTTTAAAAAAACTCTACAAACTAAAACCTCCACAAAATCAAAGAAACCCCACACAATTGCTTCCTGTTTCGTGAAAAGAAAACCCGAGAAAATTGAGGTAGCGATGACTCTACCATTTATTTGTCTTTCACTGCTTTCATTCTGGTTTTATTGAGAGTAAGATCAGACGTGAAGTGTCATAACTTTGTGCTTGTAAGAACCACAGTGACCCACAGTCTTGTCACTCTTGAAGCCAATTTGTTCATTAAGTATTGTTCCAATTTTTAAAATACTGTAAACTTGAAACATTCCTATTAAGCCTACTTGTATTTTCTTCAGCAATCCTTGCTTCACTGCCTTACCTTCTCCTTCTCTATTGTTTCCCTGGCATGTTATAGGCAGACTACATAGATTTCTTTGTTTTGAATATTAAGTTATTCTTATTGCACATTTTTCATCAAAAATAGCTGTCATCAATTTCTCAGCTGTCAGAAATAGAAGTCAGCTTTGAAAACTTGTTAAATATTGTGATGCATTTCCATTAAAACAAGTTGTCAGCGGAGAACACGCTTCTATTCTTGACACTCTGTTGCTGAATGACAGCGGGCAGCAGTGTTTGGCTTCGTGGCACCGCTGGAGTTCAGTACCAGGCTTGCAGTTGCAGGACCGAGACACCCGTCTCTTCCCTCTCACCCCATGGCACCTACCTGGTCCACGGGCGGGCGATGGAGCACCGACACCAGCAGCACCGCTCCTGGATGGGGATGCATTTGCATTGGAGGAAACGGCTACAGGGCGGTGGTGTAGTCAGTTTCTCATCTTCTTAGAGTGACAATTATCTCCTGGATCCTTGGAAATGTCGATGCTTGCTGTTAGAAAACAATTCACTGAGCTACTTAGTACTGTGCATGTAAAAAGATGTTTACTTACTGAACTACAATTGTTTTTTCTTCCTCCTTCTGCGCTCTGTCAGAAGTTAGGTGGGCTGCATATAGGCACTCACTTGGATGCAAATGAATGAAATAACATGAGCTTAGCCTTTGGCTTAATGTCTTGGAGTCAGACGACTTTTTAATATTTAGGTACCGGAAGAGCTACATTTGGATTACAGAACAGGGAATTGAATGCTTTCTTTGTGTCTTCTTTCCTGTCGTACATCTTCGAAGAATAACAGCTAACATCTACTAGTTAGCAAAGACCTAAGACTTCAGTCCTTCCAGGTGATAAAGTAGTGGTTTAGGGAGCAAATAAACTCTATGCTAAACTGTTTTACTCTCTGGGTATGTACCCATCCTTATTGTTTATATAGTATAAAGTTAAAGGTTTGTGACTGCAGGAGACAGGGTGCAGGGTGGGGTAGGTTTTCAGGGTATTTCTGTCTAGCCCTTTGCCTCTTGGCTCTCCATTCAGATGCTCAGTCTTTTGAGTAGCCATCAAATTCAAAAAGTTTGGAGTGTTTGCTAATAATTTAAAAGATTAGCATGTAGAGATGTTACCGAGCTGTTGTATGATGCAAACATCAGGATGACCATGTTGTTGATGTACCTATTTGTGCCTTTCCCCACTGCTTTCCTATTTATGGCTTCCAAAAAGCAACTGTATTTTCATTTGCCAAAATAAAAAATAGGCTGTTGGGTGTATGCTCACTTTAATCTTATTGGGAGGAAAAGTGCTTGACTAGCCCCTCTGAAGGTATTGCAAATGCTTACAGAAAGGTCACTGTTTCCTTCAGACTTCCATAGCACCTCTCAGATACTGTATGGATATTGAAACCGGGTTAAACAAATACTTGGAATTGCTCTTATCTGTTCTTAATCATTTCCAAAGGTGACAGCCTGGCGATATAGAGCCCAGATAGGCTACTTTTAAATTGCTCCTGAAGTTGATAGGTATTGAGGTATTTGGTGAATTTATGTGTTGGTAACTTTGCAGAGATTAACACATTAATCATTTGCTGCACTTTAGTAAACACTTCATTATTCTCATACCCTGAAATTGAAAACCTGTTGCGGATTTGGACCTAGCTTGTCCCAGCACTCAGACTGTTTAGATCTCAGACTGTTTAGCAGGCCAGTGTTCAGCGGGAGAGTACAGGGCATATAGCAGGCTGATCATTCAACATAGAGTAACCTGGCTTGTTCATTAAGTCCCTGTTTGAAAAAGAAAACAGAGCAATTTACAGAGTGAAGCGCAGGAGTATTTGAAGGAGAGAGGAAAAGAGATTTCCCTTCTGGAAGTCAGTGGAACAGCCAGAGGACCTCTGAGAAAAAAGTGTTTTCACCCCTTCTGTGGCTGGTTGTGTTTTGGCACTGTCACGAGCATCCTGTGTGACTGTGGGCAGTTCTGTTCTGGAGAAATTGTTGGTGTGACACGCATCAGTAATGAGGAGAAGGAATGTGGTATGGGCAGCTCCAATTCTGTTACACAATGCAACTGTGTGTAAGCAGGAGTGGAGTCTGAGTTGGCAAGGAACAAACATGAAGGAAGACTTTCCAATTGATCGCTCTTCTTATATACTGATGTTTTTATGAATCTGATCTCATGAGGAGGGTTGACATATTTTCTGTCTCATAAGATGTGTTTGTTAATAAAAGTCACATTTCACAAATCTGTTGGGGTTGTTCTGGTGGGATCAGGATGATCCACTTGATATTTCTTGCCTGGATTTCTGAGAGGTGTTTGACAAGGTCTGTCTCTAAAAGCTCTAAAGAAGACTTAACAGCTATGGTGTAAGAGAGAAAGTTTGTCTATAGATAAGGAAAAGAAATTAAAAGTAGGAAATAGAGGGGAAGGGTAAATACCAAGGTTTTATTGTCAACAATAGAAGGTCACCAGCTGTTTTTTTTTTTTTTTTTCCAGAGATGACTGCTTCAGACTTGTGCTTTTAAAAAGAGCTATAAATGAGCTATAGAGGGAAGCAGGAACTGAGTTGAGTGAAATATTGAGGGTATGTAGGGTGTTTGTGCTTTCCCCTTTCCAGTTTTATCCATGAAGTAATGAGCTTTGAGATAGCCATTACAACTAAGGACTGAGATCTTGTGCTTACAGTTGATAGCTTAACAGAAACATCTCTGTGCTCAGTAGCATAGGATGCTATAGATTTCTTTTTTCTGTGTCAGAGATTGGTGCTTTGTATTGCTGACTTCTTTGTGTAGGTTTTCTGTAGAAAAAAAGATTTTGTTTGCTAATGGTACATCAGATCAGATATATAAGATTAATAGATGTAAATTACATGTTTACTTTAAAAATGTAAATTTTACTTTTTGTTTTTCCAAGAGTGTAATTCTGAACTGGTTATATCTAGGGATTTTAAATGTTAGGGTAAAGGTGTAAGTTGTCTGTGGTTTTACAGTATAGGACAATATTATTCATACTTTTTAAAAGGATTATTTTTTATAGTGATTTTAAATTTATATCAGTATTTACAGTGGTAATTTTTTTCACAGTGATTTTACATTATTTTTTTCTAACTGTTGCATAATTATTACTGATAAAGTGGAGAGACATTCCTACTGTTTAGTGATGTAGCAGTGTGGAAATTTATTCGCCGAGTGTAGATATGAGCAGGGTTTTATTTCTGTCTATAACCTGGTAGGTGGAGTACTCCTTTGTCTAGGATATTTATAGTGAGGAATAAATAACAAAAGAGCACTACAGTAATACAGTTTTATTTCCTTAAAACCTAGAAAGATCTGAAATAGGCTAGGGAATGTTACTGGAGTAATTGCACTGGCGATGCAATGAGGAGTACCTCCCTGTTCTCGCTGTCCATTTTGAACTCAGCATTTGTGATATGTCTTGATTGTAGTAGTCAAAACAATTCTTAATATTCACCATTAAACTCTGCTAAAACCTTTTTAGATAGTCTTTTTTTACATTGTTCAGGCACTTACAAATGGGAGGGTAAAGCGTTGTCTGATATCCCTCCCTGATGGAGAACTGCAGCTTGGGTGAGGCTCCTCTCCCTGCTCTCTGGTGACAGGTTTTGGCTATGATTCGTCCCGGAGGAGCAGCCATAATTCAGCCTCCCAGGGCCATGCTTTGATGGAACCACTCTCTGGTTATTAACCGCTGAGGGAGCAAAAGCAGATTAGGGAGTGGATCTAAAGTTTGGCCTCTGCCAAACAAAGCCTCTGCAGCCTTGTTTCCAGATGCTGTCAGAGGTCCAATTTAAAGAATTGTCTTGGGTGCCTAAATGCTTAAATTCCTTGACCTTGATAGAGTCCAGACATCTTACCCAGTGCTGCGAGTGTGTTTCTCAGAAATGATGAAGTTGTAGGAGCACGCTTCTTATCTGTGTGTCTGATTCTCTCACACGCCCCATCCTGGTGACAAGCCTGGCCTCAGCGTGCCACCCTGGCTGCTCCTCTCACTCCCCTTCATCCCTGGTGGCAAAGGAGCCTGAGGAGACCATACCAACTGGGGCTTGGAGTAAAACAGCTTTTGGGAATAGCAGGCAATTAGGTGGGGGATGATGCAGGTCTGCCTTAGGGCTCATGTAGCTCCAGGCCTTCTCTGTCGGCTTTCCCGTCAGGGTGCCTGGGCTGCGTTTTGCTTGAGTTCGGGCCAAAATAAAATAGTATCCAGCTGCCCTAGTTGGTATGTAATCATGTATTCAGTGTATACGTGTTCCAGGACTGGATTCCTCCAGTTTGTCTTGTCAGATGAACATCAGCATTTAACAAGGTTAGCTGGGTAAGAGTATTAGCTGAATTACCTGCTGCTCTGTGCTAGGAGTGCGGCAGATCACATGGGAAGTGCCGAAGCCGCCACAGGTACCACTCAAACTGGCAAAATTGTATTTTCCATCGAGTGGGTACAGCTATACTGAAACTGGAGTGTTGTTGAGCTGCTTAGCTTAAATATTTCACTACATCTGCTGAAGTTGTTGAAATAAAAATTGTTGCAATGGATCATTTTTCAGGTGTTTTTAAAAGCAACTGAAAGGAGTACATGAAAGAAGTAAAATGGAGAATACAACACATTTACAGGTTATGAAAGGGATGCCAGTTTGTCTTATTCTTTGCCCTTTAAAATTTTAATAATGGCATATTTTTTATGTGGCGTTAACGAGCCCTGTAAGGAAATCAGAGTTGAAACTTAAGGTCATACTTATTTCATTTTTGTTTTCTATAAACAATAGGAACTAGTATAGTTTTTAGTTGCATTTATATGTTTTGCAAAAACATGGTGCAAAGTTATGTGGTGTGGGGTCTTAATCTCAAAGTATGCACATAGAGTGTATTATTTTCCCTTTTAGTTTTCAATATTTGCCCTTTATAAGGGAGAATATATATAGCTGTGGTGTCCTATGCTTTGGTAAATTTTATACTGTAGAAATCTGTTGTGGAGTTCATTGCATACCATGCATTAAATGCTTTTGTATCGATAGCTTGCTTTTCAGCATAAAACATTAAGTGCTTTGAGATCTATTACTGAAAGATTCTGTGCGGGAACAGGGTACTGATATGACAGTAAAATTTGATTTGTTATGGCACTGAATATTAGACATTCCGGCAGCACTTAGCAAAATCTGTCTCCCGTTTGTTTCAAAAGAAATCTCTAGTTGATAAAAAGAGCTTTTATTCAAAGCACAGAGTTTTCCACAGATCTTAGCACTGGTTTTGTGGTAAATATTGACTGGTGAGACATAATTTGCTCTTCTATGTTTACTACGTTCATTCATTTGAGGAATGTTGGCTAAAACTGGGATCCCGCCAATGCGGTGGCATGCCTGCTGTAATGATCACAGAATCTTCATGGTTGGAAGGGACCTTTGAGATCGAGTCCATGATGTAACCGCAAAGAACAGATCCTACGTGGAAATTTACGTATGTATGTTTGTGTGCTTTTGGAAACATAACGGAAACTGCATCCCTTTGGATTTTGATGGATTTGTCCTTTGTATTAAAGAATCATTAAAATTATTAGATGCACAGTGTTGAAGCATCAAGAAGAGGTAATAATTATAGACTACTCAATATGTTATACACATCATATTCTTTTTGGCTTATTTTTTTTTCTCTGCAACTGTGCCAGATTTTAATTAACATACTTGAAAGCAAGTATGAAAACTTGTGCGTTTGTAATTACATCTTCAGTAGCAATATTATTGTGCTTTCAAAAAGGTATATTTATCATCCAGAAAGGGCTTAGAATTAGGGTCAATTATAATTATCTTTAAGAAATACTGGGGTTACATGTGAAGATGATGGTGTTCCTTTTTATTGCTGATAGAAGCAGCAACCTGGGTGAAAATAAATTTTTCTGCGTGGACTCAGGGATTAGCTGTGATGATTCGGAGTGAAAGGGTGTTTTCCACAGAGGTACAACCGGAATAACTCATTCATTCCTCTCTGTGAACGCTTTGAGCCCAGAAAACTTCCATTTTTTCATCTTGTCTTTATAAGCACATCGTTTCTTGCGGTGACTTTATTTGCCATTCTGTTCTTTTTCCTGTTTCAGTCCTATGTAAGAACACGGAGACACTAGCTACCTCTTGTGTTCAATCTCTTTAATTACACTCAAGAGCTTTTTCTGATTCCCCACCACCCCACCCCAAAAAGGCTAGGTGTTTTTATTGTTAGATTTCAGATAATTTTCTGAAAGACTAAAAATTGGTAGCAGCAGTATTTTGCTTTTATGCAGAAAGGTCGATGAATCAATATTTCTACCTGTATGTTTTTTAGTCTTTAGGGAAATACCTACTTTTTTTTTTTCTTTTTGAGGCCCTGGTTATGGAAGAGGTGATCTTTATTTTGCATTGATGAAAATCAGGAAATCTTAAAGAAATAAAAATTCTGAATTCACTACCCTTTTCTCTTTCCTTCTTATTAATTATTGCAAAATCTGTAACTTATTTAGGGATACAGAAGTCACTATAGATGAAGATGGATAAAATAACCCTAGATGCATTTTCATGATCTGTGTTTTTCAGTGTTAGTTCAATAGATAATAAAAAGTGTGTTGCAAATTCAAACAAACATTGTGATTGTTGGATCTCATTTTCCCTAGGCATTTGGGAAATCTTTCAGTTATATTTAAAGTATGTTTAGGGAGAATCCGACCTGCTAATTTGTAATACTAGTGTATCTGCTTTGTTTTAAAGGATTCAAATATGATTAACTTCTGTAGAAGGAACACGTATTATAATGCTACAAGACTTTACAGCATATTATAGTGTGATCTAAGCTGTTGAAATCAGATCATTACTTGAAAAAATCAAAGTTCTATTTTTTATTCTTTAGGAAGATGCTGTTACATGGTAGGGCTCTTCAATCTTCTTGATTTGTGGACTCCCTAGGCATTTTCCAGTAGAGACTCGATACATTTATTAATTTCTGAATCGCTTCTTTCTACTTCTCCATTTATCCCAACCATTGGAGACATATCAGATGTATGAATTCATTTGGAATCTGAAATTAAGGAAGAAGAATTCAAACTTTTGTAGTTTTTTGAAGAGCAAATACTACTAACTATGAATGTTTTAGGGTGATAACAGTGTTATTGCAAAGGTAATTCTGTAGTGTGTTTACATTAAAGAGTAAAAATACTGCTTTATTGCTGAATTAGTTGTCTGCAGAATAGCAAGGTACAGGAGTATGACTGGTGTCAAGTGCAAATTTATTGCTTTGAATTCCAAAGTTCTATTTAGTGCAAACCAGTAAAGCTGCAGGCTCGTGAAAGTACCAAAATAAATATCTGTGAGTATGTTGGTGGGACATTGTGCTTCTCCCTGCAACTGTAGAGTAACACATCACAAAGAGGGGCACATTCTGCTGTTTGTGTACGTGTTCTCTTTGGGGACTTCTGTGCAGGTTTTTGTTCATCCACATGTGATGATGGTGAAGATAGGCTCTCTGTGACTCAGGTTTTTTTTCAGTGGATATCTAGTGGCAGCTTCAAGTGGGAATGCAAAATAACGTGCAAGAAATTCCACAAGCACAGGGGCTTTTGAGTCCTTGATTACAGTCTCCTTCATAGCGCTTTAATACTTTTGAACACAGCGGTTCCCATTTATATACGAGATGGACTTCTCAGGTGCTAAAAGCTTACCTTATCAGTCATTTGATTCCACCTTTATCCTGGATTTTCTTTTTACTCTTGGGACGCTTTTGCTTTCTTGTTATAGACAGGAAGCTGAAGAAGATTTGTCATTCTCTTAGTAGTTTAGTTGAGCCCTGAAATGTTTTTGTTACTTGTACTGTAGCAGAAACGTAGTGCAAAATGTTTCTGCTGCATCTTTTCTTTTTGTACATTTTAAAACACTAAATATGCTTGTTGAGAGGCACAAGGAATAGTTTGTTCTCCGTTTTAAGAAATTGTT